>VZRX01011570.1:31386-56654 GCA_013398075.1 Notiomystis cincta | reverse complement strand
TGTTTTGTTGTTTTATTTTTGGTTATTTTTTTAATTATTGCTGCTTTTATTCCTGGTGTTAGACTGAAATGCCCCTGCTAGAGCTGGAGATGGGCCCTGCCTCCTTTAGTGCTTGATATAAAAATATGCTGAGTTCAGACCAGGCTTTATTTCTTCAGCAAATCCAGATTTTTAGGATTTCAACTCAAATTAAAGCCCCTTGTGAGGCTCAGCAGGGAGAGCAGTGCTGGGGTTTCTTCTCAAAATATAAAAAATTGGGGGGCCAATTTTCTTTCAAGAAACCTTTTTGGTTTTCCACCCCAATCTGACCCAAAATCCTCAGCTTTGGGCTCTCCCTGTGGTTTTCAGCTGCTTGGTAGGAAATAGAGATTAAAGTTAGGCTGCAGCTCAGGCAGGGCTCTATTCAGCAGGGATAAAGGGATAAATACCAGTTCAGGTTGGATATCAGGAGGAATTTCCTCATGGAAAGGGTGCTCAGGGAGCTTTGGAGTCCAAGGAACATCTGGATGTGGCACTCAGCGATGAGGTGGGGATTGGAGGATCCTGGAGGGCTTTTCCAACCTCAATAATCCTGGGAATACCCAGGGAATGTCCCCAAACTCTGCCCTCTGCCAGCAGAAATCCCACAGGCAGCTTTTCCCTGCCAGGTGTGGGCACAGGGATTTCAGGGGTCCCCTCCAAGGACGCAGAAATGCAATTTTCAGGGAATGCAACAAAGCTGCTGAAGATGTTGCAGGCAGAGGAATTGCAGATGGAGACATTTAATATCATTTTTCATCCTCCAGCCCGTTTTCCACCTAATTTTTGCAGCCACTGGGGTGGCCAAGGAGGCAAATCCTGACTGCTGAATAGAGCCCACAGGAAAATCCACATTTAATCCTGGTGGGGCCACAGCTGAGCCTTCCTCTCCTCACAAATCAGCCTTCCCGAGTTCCCCAAACTTAGTTTTGTGCATTTAGAAAGAAAAACCCAATAAAAACCAGCCGAGGATTGGATCTTTTAACCCTTTCTCTGCCGCCCCCACCCTTGCAGCAGCCCAGCCCTCATCCCAATGATCCATCTTCCAATAGCAAAGCCGAGGGCACGAGGGAAGGAGGAAATAAAAACGGGGTAAGGAGAACTGAGCTGGGCTCCCAGCTCCCGAAGGGGGGTGGAAAACTGGGAGCCATCCTTGGTTTGGAAGCTGGAGTGTAGGGAAAATCCCTTCAGGGCCAGCCAGGTGGATGGAAATGGGGTTAAACAGAAACGGATGAGGGAAAGCAGGAATTTTGTGGAACAACATCCAGAATTCCTATAGGACAGAATCCAGAGGAGGATTTTCCATGCCTGATCTTCCAGGGAAGCTGTTCCATCCATCCTTGGGAATGTGAGGGGCTGGGGTGGGAATGTTCCCTCTGGGAGCTCAAGGCAGTTGGATTATCCCATTTAGGCACCCAAATCTGTGAGCCCAGCCCGAGGTCAGTGCCCAGCAGCCTCCCTGGTCCCTTGGCTGTGGTGGCCACGGGATTTGGGATGAGCTTGGGTGCCCAGAGGCAAACAGGAGAGAATTCCAGAGGTGATGGGTGCCCGGAGCCTGTTTCAAAGGGAATTCCCTCGACCCAAAGCAGCAGTTCCTGTGTGTGGTGGTGTGGCATGGACTCATCCCAGAGGTTCCCACTGCTCCATCCCGAATCCACAACACCTGGAAAACGGGATCTGAATCCTTCTTGGGATTCCCCATAAATTTCCCCATCATTTCCCTATAAACTTCCCTGCTCACCCAGCGTTGGGAGCTTCCTCTGCTGCCAGCTCTTCCCAAGGGCTGGAGCATCCCAGCACATGGAGAAATGGCCATTTCCTCACTTTTCCTTAAGAAATGTTGGATGTTCACCTAAGGAATATTCCCAAAAAACCTCCCTTTCAGCTCTCTGGTGTGGGAGAATTCCAGGAACGGGGAATGCTGCTGGATTTCTGCTGTGGGGGTGTGGAATGACAGCCAGCAGCACCCTGCTGCAGGGTGTGCTGCATTCCCAGCTCCTTCCTTTAAAAACCGTGGGAATTTTCCTTTCCAGAAGAAAACCAACGGGGCCCCGAATGGATTTTATGCGGAGATCGACTGGGACAGATACGTAAGTGCCCCCTGGAGCTTCCCCCGGGAATCCCAGGTTCTTCCCACACTGATTTAGGGAATTTTGGGGACATCAGTTATGCCCACACACCAATCCCATAGCTGCAGGTCAGTCGGAATTCCCAGGACTGAAGTGGCTCTGGGCAGCTCTGTCCTGGCCCGTGGAATGCTGAGGAAACCTGGGATTGTAAATAAGGATTAAAACCTTCCCTTCTGCAAAATTAATGGTGGAATTTGGGTGCCCTTTGCTGTGTGTGGCCCCAGGGGCTTGGGCTGTGCAGGACATCCCTTCCCACAGGAGCAGAGGGCTGCTCCAGCTGTCCAGGAATTACCAATCCCAGTTTTTCTGGGCTTCTTTTGTCCCCTGTGCAGAACTCACCTGAGCTGGATGAGGAGGGATACAGCATCCGACCCGAGGAACCAGGATATATCCTTTGGATTTGGCTTTGCCAAAATCTTGGGTTACAGCCTGTAACAGGAGCTGGGGCTCACAGGCAGGCCTCTGGCTCTTCTAACCCCATTATTATTATTTATTAATTATTATTATTACTTATTAATAATAATTATTATTATTTATTTCCATTTGGAGCTGGCACTCCACAGATAAAGCTGAATTCCCGAGGGGATTACCCGAGGCTTTAATTCCTTGAGTCACTGCTATGGAATGAGGAGTGGGGGAGCATCCCGTGGGATGATTNCCCAATCTGACCCAAAATCCTCAGCTTTGGGCTCTCCCTGTGGTTTTCAGCTGCTTGGTAGGAAATAGAGATTAAAGTTAGGCTGCAGCTCAGGCAGGGCTCTATTCAGCAGGGATAAAGGGATAAATACCAGTTCAGGTTGGATATCAGGAGGAATTTCCTCATGGAAAGGGTGCTCAGGGAGCTTTGGAGTCCAAGGAACATCTGGATGTGGCACTCAGCGATGAGGTGGGGATTGGAGGATCCTGGAGGGCTTTTCCAACCTCAATAATCCTGGGAATACCCAGGGAATGTCCCCAAACTCTGCCCTCTGCCAGCAGAAATCCCACAGGCAGCTTTTCCCTGCCAGGTGTGGGCACAGGGATTTCAGGGGTCCCCTCCAAGGACGCAGAAATGCAATTTTCAGGGAATGCAACAAAGCTGCTGAAGATGTTGCAGGCAGAGGAATTGCAGATGGAGACATTTAATATCATTTTTCATCCTCCAGCCCGTTTTCCACCTAATTTTTGCAGCCACTGGGGTGGCCAAGGAGGCAAATCCTGACTGCTGAATAGAGCCCACAGGAAAATCCACATTTAATCCTGGTGGGGCCACAGCTGAGCCTTCCTCTCCTCACAAATCAGCCTTCCCGAGTTCCCCAAACTTAGTTTTGTGCATTTAGAAAGAAAAACCCAATAAAAACCAGCCGAGGATTGGATCTTTTAACCCTTTCTCTGCCGCCCCCACCCTTGCAGCAGCCCAGCCCTCATCCCAATGATCCATCTTCCAATAGCAAAGCCGAGGGCACGAGGGAAGGAGGAAATAAAAACGGGGTAAGGAGAACTGAGCTGGGCTCCCAGCTCCCGAAGGGGGGTGGAAAACTGGGAGCCATCCTTGGTTTGGAAGCTGGAGTGTAGGGAAAATCCCTTCAGGGCCAGCCAGGTGGATGGAAATGGGGTTAAACAGAAACGGATGAGGGAAAGCAGGAATTTTGTGGAACAACATCCAGAATTCCTATAGGACAGAATCCAGAGGAGGATTTTCCATGCCTGATCTTCCAGGGAAGCTGTTCCATCCATCCTTGGGAATGTGAGGGGCTGGGGTGGGAATGTTCCCTCTGGGAGCTCAAGGCAGTTGGATTATCCCATTTAGGCACCCAAATCTGTGAGCCCAGCCCGAGGTCAGTGCCCAGCAGCCTCCCTGGTCCCTTGGCTGTGGTGGCCACGGGATTTGGGATGAGCTTGGGTGCCCAGAGGCAAACAGGAGAGAATTCCAGAGGTGATGGGTGCCCGGAGCCTGTTTCAAAGGGAATTCCCTCGACCCAAAGCAGCAGTTCCTGTGTGTGGTGGTGTGGCATGGACTCATCCCAGAGGTTCCCACTGCTCCATCCCGAATCCACAACACCTGGAAAACGGGATCTGAATCCTTCTTGGGATTCCCCATAAATTTCCCCATCATTTCCCTATAAACTTCCCTGCTCACCCAGCGTTGGGAGCTTCCTCTGCTGCCAGCTCTTCCCAAGGGCTGGAGCATCCCAGCACATGGAGAAATGGCCATTTCCTCACTTTTCCTTAAGAAATGTTGGATGTTCACCTAAGGAATATTCCCAAAAAACCTCCCTTTCAGCTCTCTGGTGTGGGAGAATTCCAGGAACGGGGAATGCTGCTGGATTTCTGCTGTGGGGGTGTGGAATGACAGCCAGCAGCACCCTGCTGCAGGGTGTGCTGCATTCCCAGCTCCTTCCTTTAAAAACCGTGGGAATTTTCCTTTCCAGAAGAAAACCAACGGGGCCCCGAATGGATTTTATGCGGAGATCGACTGGGACAGATACGTAAGTGCCCCCTGGAGCTTCCCCCGGGAATCCCAGGTTCTTCCCACACTGATTTAGGGAATTTTGGGGACATCAGTTATGCCCACACACCAATCCCATAGCTGCAGGTCAGTCGGAATTCCCAGGACTGAAGTGGCTCTGGGCAGCTCTGTCCTGGCCCGTGGAATGCTGAGGAAACCTGGGATTGTAAATAAGGA
The DNA here is from genome assembly GCA_013398075.1 of Notiomystis cincta. NCBI lineage: Eukaryota > Metazoa > Chordata > Aves > Passeriformes > Notiomystidae > Notiomystis > Notiomystis cincta. Next base: position 51,842 of record VZRX01011570.1, on the reverse strand, counting down.
TTAAAACCTTCCCTTCTGCAAAATTAATGGTGGAATTTGGGTGCCCTTTGCTGTGTGTGGCCCCAGGGGCTTGGGCTGTGCAGGACATCCCTTCCCACAGGAGCAGAGGGCTGCTCCAGCTGTCCAGGAATTACCAATCCCAGTTTTTCTGGGCTTCTTTTGTCCCCTGTGCAGAACTCACCTGAGCTGGATGAGGAGGGATACAGCATCCGACCCGAGGAACCAGGATATATCCTTTGGATTTGGCTTTGCCAAAATCTTGGGTTACAGCCTGTAACAGGAGCTGGGGCTCACAGGCAGGCCTCTGGCTCTTCTAACCCCATTATTATTATTTATTAATTATTATTATTACTTATTAATAATAATTATTATTATTTATTTCCATTTGGAGCTGGCACTCCACAGATAAAGCTGAATTCCCGAGGGGATTACCCGAGGCTTTAATTCCTTGAGTCACTGCTATGGAATGAGGAGTGGGGGAGCATCCCGTGGGATGATTATCCCGGAGAAAAGGAGGCTCAGGGAGGGGTTTCTGGCTCTCAGCAAGGAGGGTGGAGCTGGGGGGGGTCGAGCTGTGCTCCCGGGGAACAGGGACAGGAGGAGAGGGAACGGCCTCAGGCTCCAGGGGTGGTTTAGGTTGGATATTGGGAGAATTTCTTCATGGAAAAGACTGCCCAGGGCAGTGGTCAGCCCCCATCCCTGGAGGGATGTAAAATCCATGGGGATGTGGCACTTGGGGACACGTGGCAGCGCTGGGGGATGCTGGGTGGTCTCCTGGGGCTTTTCCAGCCTAAACAACTCCACGAGATCCAGACAGGGATCCAACCCCGGGGCTGTCCCTGGGAGCAGCAGCCCCACAGCACAGCAAACCCAGCCGGGAACCCCCAAATTCCCGCTCCCCGGGGAACCTGGGAACGCAGGGAAAAGGCCAATTCCTTAATCGCGCTCCACCAACCAAAGGAAAGCACTTCTACTCCTCCAGCGAGTCGGAGGAGGAGGAGGAGGCGCACAAGAAGTTCAACATCAAGATCAAGCCCCTGCAGGCCAAGGATGTCCTGCGCAGCGCGGCCACCGTGGACGAGCTCAAAGCCTCCGTGGGCAACATCGCCCTCTCCCCGTCCCCCGTGGTGAGTCCTCCCCGCCGGGATCCCCGCGGACCCCGCCGGGACCATCCCGAACTCGGGAGGCGCCGATGCTCCGCTTGCTCCGGGGATGCGGCCGCAGGGGAGATTGGGTGTGTTGCAATGATGGTTCTGGTTCAAAAAGGGTTAAAAATTCCCTTTCCTGCTCGGAAAAGAGATCGGGATGTGCTATTCCCTGTTTGTTTGGGGTTTTTTTCCTCCTTTTTATCGGTTTTCAAAGGGGAATTTCAATCATTTTCAGTCATTGTCATTCAGGGTCTTGCCCTGATTTCCCAAGCCAAAGAAAGGATCTGTGAGATTTTCCATGGGATTTTAGAGGGATGTTTCTCACCCCGGAGGTGAATCCAGGTTTCCTGGAAGGAAAGGTCATTTTTCCCTAGTCCATCCTGGCATTAAAACCACCCCACTCTGCTTTTCCTAAGGCTTGTTAAGATTCCTGCTGGCTCATCCCGATCTGCTCAGCCATGAAAAAAAAATTGGATTCTGGCCTTTCAGGAGGCTTTCGTGTGTCTTCCCAGACAAAGCTTCCCATGATTTATAAATAACCTGGATCTGGAGTGTGATGCCTCCAGAATGACTCTCCAAGCCAGAGCAAAGCTGAAATAAAATCCGTGTATTTTAATTCTTCTTCCCAACCAGGGAGTTTGTCTGTTGGCATTCCAGGGTGGGAAGAGGCAGTTGGATGCTTTGGGAAGCACAAAAAAAAAAAAGGAGAATTATACAATTAATAATAATAACAGTAAACCCAAATTCCCATGGAAGATGCATTTCCCCAAGTAGGATTTTCCCTCCTCTTCCCCGTGGTGTTTTTCCTGCCGGGGTTGGGCTTTGCCGCTGTTTGGGAGGGGCTGAGGGGTTGGGGCGCTGGGCTGGGACACCTCTCAGCGATCCCTGTGGAATGTGGATCCGGAGCAGGAGCCTCCCCATGGGATTTGCTCCGGGAAAAGCCCTGCCAGGAGGATCCCAAGCCGGCGAGTGCAGCCAAGGGGAGCAGATGGGCCGGGCACAGGAGCCGCTCCCGGTCCTGGCACGGGCCAGGAGAGCCCCGGAGCCCGGGCAGGAGCTGCCTGCAGGCGTCTGGCATCCACAGAATTCCAGGTTTTCCTGCCAGCTCCCTGCCCTGTCCTGGGCTCGGCTTTGCTCCCAAACGAAAGCCCTGCTCCAACATCCCACAGGGAGCACTGGGGTGGGAGATCATAAATCCCATGGGTTGGGTTGGGCTGGGAGGGACCTTAAATCCCATCCCACTCCATCCCATCCCTTTTCAGGGACACTTCCCACCATCCCAGGCTGCTCCAGGCCCAATGTCCAGCCTGGCCTTGGGCACTGCCAGGGACTCTGTGCCCTCTGGGCACCCCGTGCCAGATGCTGTGTCCAGAGCCACCCTCATTCCCAGCCCTTTGGACTGGGAGTTCTGCTGCCTTGACTGGGAATGGCCAGCAGGGCCTGTGGTGATAAAAAGATGGAATTCTTTCCATGAGATGGCTCAGACACAACTTTTATATTTCCAAATGCTCCCTCTCCCTCCTGTCTCCCACGTGGATGGGTGAACCTGGAGCACTCCTGTCCCTCTGCTTTGCTGTATCTTTAACCTGACACAAATCTTTGATTCCTCCTTATAAAAAATCCCTCACCTTCTCATTCTGTCTTTTTAAATTTTTTTTTTCTCTCTCTCTGCCTTCTTTTAGAGGAAAAGTCCGGTAAGAAACGTGATTTTTATCTCCTGGAATATTTTAACCCAGCCTCCTGCGCTCTCATCCTGTCTCTAGGGCTGAAATGCCAACGGCAAATAACAAATCCTGCCCTTCTAGAGCGGAGTTTAATTTCCTTTACCGCTGACTTAGAGCACTTTAAAATAGAATGTTTAAAAATAGAGCTGGGCTTGGCTGTGAGTGTGCTTTGGGGGTGTAGTTTGGGTCCAGGAGCTTGCTCAAGGTGTGTAAGGACTCGGTTGTACCCAGACTCCAAAGGCAGGAGGAGGCAGGAAACCCCTCCCTGGTGCCATTGGGGTTTCTCCACGAGAACTCATAAATCCCCACATTTCCCAGGATCTGGGCTCCCCTGGGGGCTCTCCCAGGGTGGCCCACGAGGTGTGGTGGCTGTTGGGGACCTTGGGTGCTGACCTGTCACTCTCTGACCAGGTGTCTCTTCTCTCCCTTCTCGCTGACCGCAGCGGCGCAGCCCGGTAAGGACCCGGCAGCGGGACTGGGAACGGGCTCCGGGGGATCCTGCCCGTGCCAGGGCCCTGGGGTGGGCAGGGACACAGCTGCCAGCTGTGCCACAGGGGCCAGCTGTGCCCCACACCCCCCTGTGTGACCCCAGAGGTGGTGGCACCTCGTCCCACCTCGATAGCGCAAAGGGCCCCCAGCGATGGGAGCTTCCCACCTGCATCCTTGGAAACCCCTGGAGATCCCACTTGTGCTTCAGGGATGTGGCTGGGAGGATTTGGATGTTGCTCCCATGGCAGAGCTGAGTCCCCATGCCTGGCGGGATTTACCATCCCTGTGGATGTGGCCCTTGGGATAACTCCAAAGGCAGAGCTGCCAGCTCTGGTTTGTGTGGCTCAGAACTTTCCTGTAGGGATTCCTGTGGGGTTTTCTGCCCCCTGGAGTTCAGCCACCTGCAGTAAATGTCACCCCCAACACCTGCTGCCACCTCTGCTGGGCTGCTCAGCTCCTGGGGTGGCAACTGCCGTGTGCATCCATCCCACTTATCCCTGTGTTTCTCCTTCCAGGGGACGATTAAAAGGAATTTATCCAGTAAGTATCTCCTGCAGCCTGTAAAAAAGAAGTTGTTGCACCTGGTGGAGGGTTTGGAGAGAGGAGGGTGGGAAAGCAGGGAGTTAAATTTGATTTAAGGTGGTCCTGGCACAGCTGGTGGCTCCCAAAAAGTTTTCCTTGGAGAAGGGTGTGGGGGGCCTCCTCGGGATACCTGCAGCAGTGCAGCTCCCTGGATCTGTCCTCTCCAGAGATAAATCCAAGTTAGAAGCAGATTTTCCCTGCCAGGATCTGCACACAGCAGCAGGGGTGGGAGCTGTGCCATGCTGGTGGCACTCAGGGGGTGGGCACGGGGCCGGGATGGGCCGGGGGATGCTCTGGAGTGGGAATGATTCCCATCCCGTGTCCCACAGGTGAGGAGATCACGCGGCCTCGGCGCTCCACGCCCACGCCAGACCCTGCCAGGTCAGTCCAGAGCTCTGGCTGGGGCTGTCCAAGGTTCAGGAACCTCATCCCAGTGTGGGTTTGGAACATTCCCGCTTGCACTGGGCTTGATGGGAAGCTGGAAGGGTTAGATGGGATATTGGGAAGGAATTGTTCCCTGGCAGGGTGGGCAGGCCCTGGAATGGAATTCCCAGAGAAGCTGTGGCTGCCTCTGGATCCCTGAAAGTGCCCAAGGCCGGGCTGGATGGGTTTGGAGCACCCTGGGATGGTGCGAGGTGTCCCTGCCCATGGCACTGGATGGGCTTTGAGGCCCATTCCACCCCAAACCATTCCGTGCNGGTTTTGGGCCGAGGTGGATGAATTTTTGGGGCCCAGGGTGAGGTTTGGGGTCTGGGCGAGTGAGGTTTGGGGCCCAGGATGAGCGTTTCGGGGCCAGGGTGGGTGAGTTTTGGCCCAGGGTGAAGTTGGGGGTCTGGGTGAGTGAGGTTTGGGGGCCAGGGTGAGTCTTGGGGCTTGGGGTGGGCGAATTTGGGGACAGGGTGGATGAGTTTTGGGACCACGGCGAGTGAGTTTGGGGCTGGGGCAGCTGAGTTTTTGGGCCCTGGTGGGTGAGTTTTTGGGGACAGGGTGAGTTTTGGACAGGGTGAGTTTGGGTCACAGTGAGTTTGGCGTCTCCTGGCAGGGATGTGGAAAGGTTCTCCAGCCCTGGCAGAGGAGGAGCCCCCATTCCCAGAGGGATTTCCAAGCCCTGGGGATGTGGCACTTGGGGACAGGGTCAGGGCTGGGTNCAAAAAGTTTTCCTTGGAGAAGGGTGTGGGGGGCCTCCTCGGGATACCTGCAGCAGTGCAGCTCCCTGGATCTGTCCTCTCCAGAGATAAATCCAAGTTAGAAGCAGATTTTCCCTGCCAGGATCTGCACACAGCAGCAGGGGTGGGAGCTGTGCCATGCTGGTGGCACTCAGGGGGTGGGCACGGGGCCGGGATGGGCCGGGGGATGCTCTGGAGTGGGAATGATTCCCATCCCGTGTCCCACAGGTGAGGAGATCACGCGGCCTCGGCGCTCCACGCCCACGCCAGACCCTGCCAGGTCAGTCCAGAGCTCTGGCTGGGGCTGTCCAAGGTTCAGGAACCTCATCCCAGTGTGGGTTTGGAACATTCCCGCTTGCACTGGGCTTGATGGGAAGCTGGAAGGGTTAGATGGGATATTGGGAAGGAATTGTTCCCTGGCAGGGTGGGCAGGCCCTGGAATGGAATTCCCAGAGAAGCTGTGGCTGCCTCTGGATCCCTGAAAGTGCCCAAGGCCGGGCTGGATGGGTTTGGAGCACCCTGGGATGGTGGGAGGTGTCCCTGCCCATGGCACTGGATGGGCTTTGAGGCCCATTCCACCCCAAACCATTCCGTGCTTTTGGCAGGATTGAGGAGCTGGTGGTGCTTGGGAAGCACAGTGTCCATCCCTGTTCTCCCCTAAAAGCACCAAGGACATTCCCTGCTGGAATCCACCTTGAGCTGAGCCCTCTGGAGAGCTGGCCAACCTCTGGGGGGATATATTGATTTAGGGCAGCAACCACACAAGGTTTTATGGAATAAAGCCAAATCCCACTGGGAACGTGCCCTGTGCAGCTCCAGGGCTCAGCTCAAGGTGTGCTGGACCAGAGCACGGTCCAGATCTCAAGTATTCCTTTATAAAATCCTTTTCCATGGAGTTTTGGCCCACCCTGAAGCAGCTCCCGCTGTCCCACGGCCGCTGTGGCACCACGGCCTCGCTCTCCTTTCCCTCCTTCCCACCCGCAGTCCCGCGTTTGGCCAGCTCCTCGCTGGCCCAGGATACACACAGGCCTTGAAAACCTTTGTGTTTGCCTCAGACACGGGGCTGGACACAAACCTGCCCCTCAGGCTGCCCTGTGCTCTCACCCCACAGCAAGAAAGGCGGGGAGGATCCGGCGGCGCTGGCCCCGCTCTTCGGGCCCCCGCTCGAGTCAGCCTTCGAGGAGCAGAAGTTGGATGGTGAGTTGGGGCTGGGGGGACTTTGGGGCCAGGGGTGGGTGAGTTTGGGGCCCAAGGTTGGGTGAGNAGCGTTTCGGGGCCAGGGTGGGTGAGTTTTGGCCCAGGGTGAAGTTGGGGGTCTGGGTGAGTGAGGTTTGGGGGCCAGGGTGAGTCTTGGGGCTTGGGGTGGGCGAATTTGGGGACAGGGTGGATGAGTTTTGGGACCACGGCGAGTGAGTTTGGGGCTGGGGCAGCTGAGTTTTTGGGCCCTGGTGGGTGAGTTTTTGGGGACAGGGTGAGTTTTGGACAGGGTGAGTTTGGGTCACAGTGAGTTTGGCGTCTCCTGGCAGGGATGTGGAAAGGTTCTCCAGCCCTGGCAGAGGAGGAGCCCCCATTCCCAGAGGGATTTCCAAGCCCTGGGGATGTGGCACTTGGGGACAGGGTCAGGGCTGGGTTCGCAGTGCTGCACTCGAGGGGCTCCAGGGGCTCTTCCAAGAGAAGCCATTCCCTGATTCCCGGGTTCCCAGCCCTCCTGTCGGAGCAGGAGGAAGCCCAAGCAGGGGTTGAAGGAAGGGTGGCCACGTTCTGGGCCGGGGTTAATTCGGGCTGGGTGGAAACAGAGCAAGTGCTTAAGTCAATTAGTTAATTACGAGGTCTGGGAGAGATCCTGACAGGGAACGGCTCAGGAGTATCAAAACTCTGGACTTTCCAATCAAACCATCACCCTGGAGCAGGGGGGTTTAGCTCCATCCAGGATTCTGGGTGCAGCTGGTGGACAACCCCCTCCATTCCCAGGAAATGCCATCTCAATAATGGCATTTTCCCCCCTCCTTTAACACAGACTCACTTTGCTTCCTTCCAAACCTGATTTTTCCCAGCTTTCCCAGAGCACAGGGATCTTGCAAGACTTGTTTTCCCTAAAAACAGCCCCATTCACACCCTGGAGCTGGTTGTTCCCAGAGATCTCTTCCTCCTCCTCCTGGAGCCTCCAGGACCTCAGGGAGTGGTCACTGCCCTCGTTATGTCCTGTCATTAACGACTCCAGTTAATTCTTTTAGTCAGAGCAATGTTTGTAAGCAGTTCTCTGCACAAAAATCTCCAAGAAATTTCAATTATATGTAAAAAAATCTCTTTTCTCTCCCTCTTTATTCCCTGTGAATACATTTATATCTTTTGATTTTAACACCTGATGGGGATTTTTTTTTGCCTATCCTGAAATTCCAGACCATTTTTCCCATCAATATAAGATTTTCCTTCCCGTAATAAGACTCCAAATCCATCCCTGGCATTGTTTTGTTTGTCAAGGAGCATAAGTGTCAAACTAATTGCACATCCTGCTTCAAAATCAGACAGGATTTTAATTATCCACCATTACAGAACCCCCTGTCTTTAATTAATGAGGTTTCTGTCACTGTCTGGCCCCTCTTTTCCCAGAGCCTCAGTGTCTCATCTGTCTGTTTGGGTGATTGGAAGAAAATATTTGGGTTTTTCATTGATTTCAAACGTTTATTTTTGGTTTTTTTCAGCTGCTGTGGACCAGCCTGAGATATGGGGGTCAGTCCAGCCCATCAACACAAACGTAGAGTCCCCAAAACTTCCAAGACCTTTTCCAACTGGGAGTAAGTGACCATAAAAACAAATTAATATCTACAGAAATCAGGTCAAAGATGAGTTTTCCTCATCCAGGCTGTGCAATCCTGTAAAATATCTTAAATTCAAAGGGGTTTTTATTCCCTTGGTTTGACCTGAGTTACAGAACTGTGGGGTGGAGGAGGGATTGGGATTGAGGAGGGATGGGATGGATCCTGATCCTGCGTGTTCATGCCATGGTTATTTGGCTGGAAAAGTTGGAAGCACCAGTTTTTCCAGGATAACATCAGGAAGAGCAGCACAGCCCCGAATTCCTGATTTTTTTTTTTTTCCCTTTCCCTCTGCCCGGGGCAGCTGGGGAACCATTTCCTTTGCAGAGATGCCCTTGTAACACAATGCTGCTTAATTAGCCGCTATTAATTAGCCCCAGCATTCCCAATCCTGTATGCACATCCTGGATCCACGTGGGATGGGCATGGCAGAAAGGTGGAGGCAGCTCCGTGCCTCAGAGGCTGCAGGTTTAATTAAAATGCTAATTTAGGGGTTTGAAACAGGAGTGCAGGCTGAGATGTAAAAATGGGGGGGGGAAATTCCATAAAACCCAACAAAAACCGGCTTCCCAGTGCCAGAGGGCAGGGATGGATGGGATATTGGGAAGGAATTCCTCCCTGGGAGGATGGGGCTGGGCTGGGCTGGAATTCCCGGAGGAGCTGCGGCTGCTCCATCCCTGGAAGTGCCCAAGGCTGGGTCGGACGGGGCTTGGAGCTCTGCTCCCCGTTTCCCAGCAGTCCTGTTTCCTATTCCATGGAATGTTCCGTGCTCCCCGCCGCTCTCCCGCTGAACTTTCCCCCTCTCTGTGCTCTGTTTCAGCCCCTCCGCCGCTCCCCCCGAAGAACATCCCGGCCACGCCGCCGCGCACCGGCTCCCCCCTGCCCGCGGCCATCGGTAACAGCTCCCGGCACGGCCCCGGCACGGCCAGACCCAGTTTTTTGGGGGGGAACAGCTCCCAGACCGAGTTTTGGGGTGGCACCGAGGGGGACAGGTCCCCGTGGCTGCATTTTGGACCGGGATTTGGTCCTCGTGCGTCCCCTTCCCTTTGTGCTCAGAGAATTCCAGACTGGGCTGGGTTGGGAGGGAGCTTAAAGCTCACCCAGCTGCACCCTGCCGTGGGCAGGGACACTTCCCACTATCCCTGGGTGCTCCAAGCCCCGTCCAGCCTGGCCTGGGACACTGCCAGGGGTGGGACAGCCACAGTTTTGTGGTGTTTCTGTGGATGCTGCAGTCGGGGTGATGCTGTAGGAGCAGCACAAAGGTATTTTTGGCTCCCACGTTGGTCTCACCCTGGTGAAATTAATGTTCTTTACACCATCCCTGCCTTTGGATCAGTCACTCTGGGAATGCAGTGCAGGATTAGCCTTAACATCCTGCTGAAAACTGGGAGATATTCCCAGTTCCAGAGCCCTGTTCTTGCCTGGAGCAGCCCTGTCACCTGCACTTAGGGAATAATGGGGTGTGCCTGTGNTAATAAGACTCCAAATCCATCCCTGGCATTGTTTTGTTTGTCAAGGAGCATAAGTGTCAAACTAATTGCACATCCTGCTTCAAAATCAGACAGGATTTTAATTATCCACCATTACAGAACCCCCTGTCTTTAATTAATGAGGTTTCTGTCACTGTCTGGCCCCTCTTTTCCCAGAGCCTCAGTGTCTCATCTGTCTGTTTGGGTGATTGGAAGAAAATATTTGGGTTTTTCATTGATTTCAAACGTTTATTTTTGGTTTTTTTCAGCTGCTGTGGACCAGCCTGAGATATGGGGGTCAGTCCAGCCCATCAACACAAACGTAGAGTCCCCAAAACTTCCAAGACCTTTTCCAACTGGGAGTAAGTGACCATAAAAACAAATTAATATCTACAGAAATCAGGTCAAAGATGAGTTTTCCTCATCCAGGCTGTGCAATCCTGTAAAATATCTTAAATTCAAAGGGGTTTTTATTCCCTTGGTTTGACCTGAGTTACAGAACTGTGGGGTGGAGGAGGGATTGGGATTGAGGAGGGATGGGATGGATCCTGATCCTGCGTGTTCATGCCATGGTTATTTGGCTGGAAAAGTTGGAAGCACCAGTTTTTCCAGGATAACATCAGGAAGAGCAGCACAGCCCCGAATTCCTGATTTTTTTTTTTTTCCCTTTCCCTCTGCCCGGGGCAGCTGGGGAACCATTTCCTTTGCAGAGATGCCCTTGTAACACAATGCTGCTTAATTAGCCGCTATTAATTAGCCCCAGCATTCCCAATCCTGTATGCACATCCTGGATCCACGTGGGATGGGCATGGCAGAAAGGTGGAGGCAGCTCCGTGCCTCAGAGGCTGCAGGTTTAATTAAAATGCTAATTTAGGGGTTTGAAACAGGAGTGCAGGCTGAGATGTAAAAATGGGGGGGGGAAATTCCATAAAACCCAACAAAAACCGGCTTCCCAGTGCCAGAGGGCAGGGATGGATGGGATATTGGGAAGGAATTCCTCCCTGGGAGGATGGGGCTGGGCTGGGCTGGAATTCCCGGAGGAGCTGCGGCTGCTCCATCCCTGGAAGTGCCCAAGGCTGGGTCGGACGGGGCTTGGAGCTCTGCTCCCCGTTTCCCAGCAGTCCTGTTTCCTATTCCATGGAATGTTCCGTGCTCCCCGCCGCTCTCCCGCTGAACTTTCCCCCTCTCTGTGCTCTGTTTCAGCCCCTCCGCCGCTCCCCCCGAAGAACATCCCGGCCACGCCGCCGCGCACCGGCTCCCCCCTGCCCGCGGCCATCGGTAACAGCTCCCGGCACGGCCCCGGCACGGCCAGACCCAGTTTTTTGGGGGGGAACAGCTCCCAGACCGAGTTTTGGGGTGGCACCGAGGGGGACAGGTCCCCGTGGCTGCATTTTGGACCGGGATTTGGTCCTCGTGCGTCCCCTTCCCTTTGTGCTCAGAGAATTCCAGACTGGGCTGGGTTGGGAGGGAGCTTAAAGCTCACCCAGCTGCACCCTGCCGTGGGCAGGGACACTTCCCACTATCCCTGGGTGCTCCAAGCCCCGTCCAGCCTGGCCTGGGACACTGCCAGGGGTGGGACAGCCACAGTTTTGTGGTGTTTCTGTGGATGCTGCAGTCGGGGTGATGCTGTAGGAGCAGCACAAAGGTATTTTTGGCTCCCACGTTGGTCTCACCCTGGTGAAATTAATGTTCTTTACACCATCCCTGCCTTTGGATCAGTCACTCTGGGAATGCAGTGCAGGATTAGCCTTAACATCCTGCTGAAAACTGGGAGATATTCCCAGTTCCAGAGCCCTGTTCTTGCCTGGAGCAGCCCTGTCACCTGCACTTAGGGAATAATGGGGTGTGCCTGTGGCAGGGAGCTGCTCCTGCATTCCCTGCCTCCCAAATTCCTGCTGAAAGGTGGGAAAAGACCCCCAGGTCCTGCAGCCCGGGGAAGGGAGGATGGTGCTGGGAATGAAGGACAACCTGAGGGCGGGGAGGGAAAGGTGTTGGATGCAGCCAGAGGGCATCAGGTGCTTCCAGGCATATAATTCATGGTGCTGGCTGATGGAAAAGCAGGATCTGAGCAGGGAAGGAGGGAAGGCAGTGCCTTTGGATCAGGGACAGACAGAGCCCCTTGGGATGAGACTCCTCTGCCATGAGGAGCTGCCCTGCTCTGGCCTCACTGCTCTGTCCATCCCCATCTCATCTGTGCTCCCACATCCCGATTTTCCTGTTCCTGGGAGCAGCCAGGCTGGCAGGGTGTCCATCTCCATCCCTCCATCCATTCCCAGGAGCAAATGCCAGATCATTTGCTGGGCTGTGCCTTGTGTATTTGTGAAGCAAGTGGCTGAAGTCTGTTTTTGTCTGGTTGAGCAAAATCCTGTTTTATCCCCTCCCCCTGAACGTAGAACCCTGGATGGATCCCCAGAATAGAGGAGCAGGGATTGGGGTGATGCTGCCACGAGGATCCCAGAGGGCATTTAGTGCTAGGATCTCCCTGCCCTGGATGTGAAATGCTTGGCTGATGGATCTGTGGTGGTTCTGGAGTCAGGTGGGAATGTTGGTGTGTGGTGGCTCAGTGAGCAGAGCCCTGAAATCCTGATCTGTGTCCTGAAACCCTGATCTGTGTCCTGAAATCCTGATCTGTTCCTGCTTTTGTGGCTGGAATACATTCCCTGTGGCTGGAATACATACCCTGTGCTGCATGCCCAGACTCCAGCAGTGTCCAACCAGCATGTTTTAATATATATATTTATACCTGAGTGTTTATAAATATATATATATAGAGAGAGAGAGTGCCAGAGCGCTGAGTGCACACCTTTGATGTCTGCTGATAATTCAGAGCTGCTGCTGAGGACATGATGTGGTTTAGAGGACAAAAAAAAGCTGTGAATCTGGAGGGATTTGGGATTCCTGGGCGTGAGTGCTGGCTCGTGCTGCATGCTCCCTCCTCCAGCCTTTGGATCCCGCGGGATTCATTCCATGTTGCACATGGCTGTGGTGGAAACGCTCTTGCCCATGAATTATATAAATACAAATACGGAAAGGTGATTTTAGAGCCTCTCCCGTAGAAGTAGAGCCCCTAGAGAGTAGCACAGCCCTCGCTAAATGCTCGGTGTAAAATAAACCTCCTCTGACCACAGGAGGGGACCAGGCAGCAGCAGAGCCCAAACGGGACAAACCCCCGTCCATCAATGACTTGGACAGCATTTTTGGCCCCGTGCCGTCCCCCAAATCTGCTGCTGCCACCGCAGAAGACAAGTGGGTCAATTTTTCCGATCAATCCCCGGAAAACGCGCCTCCGGAATTGTCGCCCCGGGACAAAGCGCCGTCCCCGCCGGCGGCCGCGGGCAGCCCGGCCGAGCATCCCCGCCCGCTGCCCTCGCCGCTGCAGCTGGAAGACGCTCCCAAGAAGCTTCCCGAGCAGCCCCACCTTAAGGATGATTCCGCCGAGCCCGTCGCCTCTCCCAAAGATTTCGGGCCGGGCCAAAGAGCCACCCCGCCGCCCCCTCCGCCGCCCACCTACCGCGCGGTGGTGTCGTCCCCCGGACCGGGCGCCAGCACGGGAAGCACCAGCGGTACGTGCTGTGAGCTCGGGTGTGCTTCGGTGTGGCCGTGGTGACCGCCAGCGTGCCCTCCCGCCTGCCTCTGCCTGTGCCCGGCCGTCCCGTGCTTTTCCAGCGTCCTGTGCCGCGCCTGCCGCGTCCTTCCCCGCTCCTCGCTGCGCTCCCGCGGGGCACAGAGGTTTCCCAAAGCCGCCCCCCCCGGAGCCGCCCTTCCCACCCTGACATCGGGCACGGGGTTGTTCGTGGCTGCGGTGGTGTTCCCAGCGGGAATAGAGGCAGGAATGTTTCGGGGAAATCGTCTGAGCGAGCCTCAGCTCCGGGGTTTGGGGTGTTTGTAAACCACATCCTCTCGTCCCAGTAATTCACAGGTCTGAATGGTGCTTGGTCCTTCCTGGCTCTGGGTGTGGATGCTCAGCTGGGGGTGGGCAAAGGTGTTCCGGGGTGAGCCTCTCCCCCACGGGAGAACCTGCTCGCTCTGCCTGCCTCCACCTGCTTAATTAGAAATGTTCATTAGGGCAAACGAGCTAGGGAGGCTCCGTGTGCTCACACTGCTTGCTTGAGGAGCTGAGCTCAGCCTGTTCAGGCCCTGGGCTCCATCCTGCATCCACCAGAGGTGATTTTTGAGGGAATCATCCATCCCACAGCTCTCCCATCCTGCATCCACCAGGGCTGATTTTTGAGGGAATCACCCCACAGAGCCTCGAGGAACCTGCCCCAGAGGTGGTGGGGTGGGTGTGCAGCCCCCCAGCTCTGTACCTGGCCACTGTCACCCCCCCTCACAGAAGTTTGGACATTGTGTCCCTGCCTGGGGGGTTTGTCCCCTCCACTGAGGGTCCCCTGAGTGTGGCTGGTGCTGCAAGTGTGGCTTTGCTTCAGTGCTGGTGGCTTTTCTGTGCTGGCTCGGTGGGTGGGTGGGTGTTTCTGGGGGGCTGCAGTGTCCAGCTTGAGCTGGGACTTCTCCAGGAGCTCCCAGGAGCTGGGAACACCAGGATTCATCCTGCACTGCTCTCCAGCCCATTCCCAGCTGAGTCCAGGATGGAGATGTCCCCATGTGGGAATGGATGGATGTCCCAGAAGATCCGCATCCATCCTCCAGGAATTGCCTCCTGTCTCAGTCTGGGCTGCTTTGCCTCCTGCTGCCCCTCAGCATTCCCCAGTGCAGCAGGCTGGAAAAGGAAAGCGTTGCCACAGCCACACAAAAATGGTGCAAATGCTCCAAAAGCTGCACCCCCTGGCAGCTGCTCCAGGGCTGTGGCACAGACCCAGCTCCTCTCCCACTCCTGACACCTTTCCAGGGCTGCTCTTTGGGTGCTGTGGAGCAGAGCCAGCCCAGGCTCCCCTCCTGCCTTCACCTCCCTTGGGTAGCACCAAGGCAGGGCTGGGGACCTGTGCAGGGTCAGGGGGGAAGGGTTGGGTTGGAAGGGATCTCAAAGCTCATCTTGTTCCAACCCCCTTCCACCCCTCCACGTTGCTCCAAGCCCAGCATTCCAGCAGATTTCTGATTCCATGCTGGTTTCCACATGCTGCCACAGCTTCTGGTGGTAGGAAATCTCCATTCCCTGGATGGAAGCCACCATCTGCCCAGGCTTTGGCTGCTTGGTGGCCACAGAACCCTCCCTGCAACTCCATCCTGTGATACTCAGTCCTACAAGGTTCTTTTCCCTCAATATTTCCTATTTTGTCAGGCTCTTAGTGGGATAAGGAAGGAAAAAATTCCAACTCTGGTTCCCAAATTAGCCTCTGAAATAAAAGTGGCTTGAATTTGGGAGTTGTGCAAAGGAATGACTGGAATTTACTCCCTTTGAGCCAGGCCCTCTCTTGTCTGAGCCTGTTCCCCTTCACCTCTTGTTGTTTCTATAAAACCATCTTTGATCTTTCCTTAATCTATCACCCAAAAAAACCCTAGGAAATAATTCTCTTGTAAGTGGGAGAATTATTGAGCCATCATCCCCTCAGTGTGAGCCAAGCACGGAGCTGCTGAGCTCCATGGAAGCTCATGGCAAACACTGGGGCAGTTGTCCTGGGAATGGGGTCTGAATTCCCTCCCAGTCCTGGTGCCACCTCTGCCCACTCTGTACAGCTCCTGGGAGGGATTTCTCTGTGTGGCGCCAAGGAGGCTCCTGGATATCCTGTGCAGCATCTGTTGAAATTTCCATTTGATCCCAGAAATGCTCCTTTGCAGCAGGGCTGGGCCCATGAGAGCCCTGAGATCAGCACCCCGTCTGGGAGACCCTCCCAGAGGCTTGGCAGATGTGTTTGTGCTCCCAGCACATCCCAGAACCTTCCTCTTCCCCCCTTTCCCTCCTCTGCTGGGACAAAGCTCTGTCTCCGTGCTGAGCATCCCTCATTGCCAGCAGTGCTGCCCCGGGAGCAGTGGTTCCTCAGTCACCGCACTCCTCCCGCCTGTGCTGTTTTGGGAAAGCCGCGAGGCTCCTCCGATAACGATTTTGCGGAGGGATCCGGGCGTTGAGCAGCCCCTGCCGGGCCTCAGCCGCCCTGGAGCGTTCGGTGCAGGGCTCCCGGCGTGGGCCGTGCTCGTGGGGAGCTGCTGGGCTCTGGGCTGGGCAGCCCTGGGGGCGCAGCCCGTGGGGTGCTCAGAGCTCCTGTGGGGCACTCACAGCTCTTGGGGTGCTCACAGCTCTTGGGGTGCTCACAGCTGTGGGGTGCTCACAGCCCGTGTGTATTCACAGCTCCTGTGGGGCGCTCACAGCTCCTGAGGGTCTCACAGCTCCCGGGGTGCTCCCAGCCCGTGGAGCGCTCACAGGCTGTGGGGTGCTCACAGTTCGTGGGGTACTCACAGCCCGTGGGTATTCACAGCCCGTGGGGCGCTCCCAGCTCCCGAGGGTCTCATAGCCCGTGGGGCACTCCCAGCTCGTGGGTGTTCACAACTCGGGGGTGCTCTCAGCCCGTGGGGCGCTCACAGCCCCTGGGGTGCTCCCAGCTCGTGGGGCGCTCCCAGCTCAGGGGTGCTCTCAGACTGTGGGGCACTCACAGCCCGTGGGTGTTCACAGCCCGTGGGTATTTACAGCTCCCGTGGGGCGCTCCCAGCTCCCGAGGGTCTCCCAGCTCCCGTGGGGCACTCCCAGCTCCCGAGGGTCTCACAGCTCCCGTGGGGCGCTCCCAGCTCCCGAGGGTCTCACAGCCCGTGGGGTGCTCACAGTTCGTGGGGTGCTCACAGCTCCCGTGGGGCGCTCCCAGCTCCCGAGGGTCTCACAGCTCCCGTTTGTTGCAGGTTCCTCGTCCCCGGCTCGCCCCGGAACGCCGCTGGCCACGTGTGGCACTCCCCCGCCGCCGCCGCCCCGACCCCCGTCCCGGCCGAAGCTGCCCCCGGGCAAACCCCCCGTGAGCGATGTGGTACGTGGGGAGGGGCCGGGGGTGGAGGGCGGCATTCCCGCTCGGGAATGAGACAGAGGAGCGAGCGGCCATCACCGCCGCTGGGCTTTCCCAGGCTTTGTCCGCTGGGGTAAATGACCTGTGGGAAGGGCTGTGCCCACCTCAGCTCTGCCAGCCTGGCGGTGCCAACCGCGGGCAAACCAGTGATGGCAAAGGCAGGGAGTGGGTTGAGATGGGAATGTGCCCCGGGAAGGGTTTGGGGGCAGAGCAGAGCGGATCCAGGGAATGGGGCCTGGCTCAGGGGTGCCCAGCCCCAGCTGGGATGGGATGGGATGTCCTGTCCTGCCACCCCAGCCCTTCAGGTAGGTCGTGAGGGGTTTAGGATTGATGCTGGGGGGATAAAATGACCCCTAAAGGATCCTTAAGGACCTGAACTGCTGGCACCTGGTGGGCACTGCCCCTTTCCTGGTGCTGAGCACATTCCATCCATCCCACGGCCCCTGGAGCTCCCATCCTCGGTGGGGCTGGGTGGGAATTTCAAACACCCACCCTCACACCATGGTGGGGATGATCTTTGTTCCCAGCTCCAAGCTAAAATGCCGTTGGTACCAAACCAAATTCATCCCAATTTCTCCTCTGGAACACCAGTGGGGCAACCAGGAGGTCCTGAGGGTCCAGGCAAAATTTTATTTGTTTGATGCAAATGCTTCTGTGCAGATTTTCTTTAACTTTGTGTTATTTTATGTTTCTCTCCAGTCCAGGCCTTTTAGCCCTCCCATCCACTCCTCCAGCCCTCCTCCGATAGCACCTTTAGCCCGTGCTGAAAGTACTTCTTCCATATCTTCCACCAATTCCCTGAGTGCAGCCACCACTCCCACCGTTGGTAAACACACACAGCACTGCTGTTCTTTCACCTTTCCTATGCCCTCGAGTCATTCCTGAGGCCTTTTCATTGATAGATCATTCTTTGGGGTCAGATTTGTTTGTTTTCATCAGGGTTTTAAATGCTGAAAGGGATTTGAGGGGGGTGATGGATCAGGAGGGTGATGCCGCCAGGGAGGTTTTTCCAAATGTTGTGGGAAAAGGATGTTTGGTGAAAGTTAAGGGAATTATCGTATAAAATGTGGGTCTGGGCTGTAAACTGGGGCAAAATAAGCTTTTTTTGCAGGGGATGCTTGTGCCTGGAGGGGAGTGGGGCTGGAAGCCAGACCTTGGGTTCCAGGAATGTGAAATCTCTTGGAATGCCTTAAATTCACACTTCCCCTTAAAGCAGTAACAGGAAAAAGGGTCTTGGAAAAGCCTCTTCCAAGCCACTTGGCACGTCCTAGAGCAGAACCAAACTCCTTCTGGAGGAGTGTCCTGAAAAACGTGGGGTTTTCCAAAACCCCGGGGCTGAGACAAGCAATGGGAATCAAGTCTGGCTGGCAGCTCCCAGCTCCAGGCGCTGGGTCCCCCCACGCCTCCCTCCTCCATCCCTTCCCAGGAACACCTTCCTCCCTTGTCTTTTCTCCCCGGCCCCCTGGAAAGCCCAGCCTGGCGGGGGTTCCCGTGCGCTCGGCCGCCGTGCTGGCAGCGGTGGCGTTGTCACCCACCCCGCTGCAAGGTGCTGCTGGCGGCGCTGTCCCCGCGGTGCCGCTGGCACCGAGCCCTCCCCGCGGCTTTGCTGGAGTCTCCGACTGCGTCTCCATCCTGTTGTTGCTTCACTCTCAGGTGTCGCAGGTGCTCGTCCCGGCTGTTGGTCACTGTCACAGCACCGCGCTGGGAAAATGTCACCGGGGCGAGGGGCAGCCAGCGCTGAGCGCCCCCTGAGCCACGGGACCCCGCTGGTGGCACTGGCGGCGGCTGTGACCGGTGCCCGAGGGCACGGTGGCCACAGGGACATGGCTTTGGTGGAGGGGACAGCCAGGCTGAGGAAGGGACGGCCCCAGGGGCTGCGGGAGGCTGGGCAGGGCAATGGGAGCCGGTTGAGGGCTGCTCCTGCCACCCGAGGTCACTCAGGCTCTCAGTTTAGCTTTATTTTTTTCTCTCATGTCTTTTTGGGGGCAAAAGCTGCTGTTTGATGGTTTAATGACTCCCCACGCTGAGCTGGGGGGGATGAGGTTGCTGAGCTGGGGGGAGGAGTTGGGGTCCCACCCCCTCCATGGGGGTTTCCTTGTAGGAGAGCCAAAATCAGGGCTCTGGGGTCACCCCCGACTGGGGAACTCCAACAGGGCATCCAGGAGGAGCATCCCAGATTTTGTAGGTGTTGCACTTCCAGCTCCATGCATAGATTATGCTGAGTGGGAAGGGATCCACCAGGATCATGGATCCAGCTCCTGCCCTGCACAGACACCCCAACAATCCCACCCTGGGCATCCCTGGAGTCCCAACCCCTCCTGGAGCTCCGGCAGCCTCGGGGCCTGGGGAGCCTGGGCAGTGCCAGCACCCTCGGGATGAGGAACCTTCTCTGCTGGCATCCAACCTAAACCTTGGGAAAAGCTGGATGGGGGACAGGCAGGGACAGAAGGGGTTTGGGATCTGCACTGGGAAAGCATCTCCTTGTCCCCAGCGAGGGCGAGGGCGGGCACTGGTGCTGGGTGAGCAGCCAGGAAAATCCACGGCAGCGGAGGGAGCACTTCTAATTCCCGACAGAGGAAAAGCTGGGGTGGAAGGTGCAGGGATGGGCAGGTCTGGGATCAGGGACCACTGCAGGTCCTGGGGGGCTGGGACACCCCAACCCAGCCGGGGCTGGAGTCTGTCTCCACCACATTCCCCGTCTCCCTTCCCTGCGGCAAAGTCCGACGGAGTTTGCCCGAGAGCACGTGAAGGGTTTTTCCATCTCCGTGTCCCCCGTGCTGTTCTGGTGTGCTTTCCTTGTTGGCTGCATGTCAGTCTGGGCAATTCCCGGCAGAAAGGAGCTGGTTTATTTCCATGTCGGTGCCCCTCCCGTCATTTCTCTGTCTCTCCGTTGATACAAGTGCGCTGCTTGGTTTCACTTGGGATCCGTGTTTTCATTCTTTTTGTGTTCTTTTTCTTTCTTTCTTTCCTTCTTTCTTCCTTTCTTTCCTTTGCGTTTCTTCTGCTTGTGTTATCAGAGGATGATGCTTTTATTGACAAACTGCCCGCGTTTGAAAGGCGCAGTGAAACGCCGGCAGGTACTGTACTAGCAGGGAGTTTTCCGAGAAATCCGCCTTCGGAGCGGCACCCACCGCTCGCAGCACCTTGCATGACAGTTTCTCAGTGACTCAAAGGACTCGGAGGTGGAAGGTTGGCACCTCCCGAATTCCAAAAGGTTCATTTAACAGCTCGAAAAGCTGTTTCCCCCTCCTCCTCCCCCATCCAACTCCCCTCCCATCCCGAGTTATTCCAGCGTGGTGGCTTTGGAGGCGGTGGGAGTGCAGGGAGCTGGTTGTGCTGGGAAAGGGAAGACTCCAGCTAGGATCTGCTGCTCTGTGTGCGTGTGTCTGGTTCTCTGCAAGTGTCGTGTCCTGAGATGCGAGAGCAAACAGCCACGTGTCCCTGTCCCTGAGTGTCACTGCGTGCGGACAGCATCCCGCCGGGAATGCTGGCGGAGCCGGCGCCGAGGAGCGGCTGGCCCCGCTCCGCTCGGGTAGAACACGCTGACGGAGCGCATGAGCCGACAAACCTCTTCTGCTGCGGCCAAAAAAAAAGCGAGACCACCCCTCCAAACTCCTCACCCAGCGGGCAAAACGACTCTTCCATCCGGGCTTCCATAGCTTTGCTTCCCGCTTTCTGCCTCCCAAGCCAGCGGCCGCGTGTCACGCCCCTGTCCCTGCACGTGTGACCGCCCTGAGCGCCTCGCCCCTCCCCGTAGCGACATTAATGACCTGCTCTGTGACTCACACTGTGTCCTTCTCTCTCCCTCTCCTTAACCTTTCCCATCCCGCTTCAACTCCTGGCCATACAGAGAATGAACAGCCTTCCCTCGTTTGGTTTGACAGAGGAAAGTTTTATTTGACTTTCGAAGGTAAGTAGTGCAAAGCACACCCGGTAACCACTCGCTCCCCCTCGCTCTCGCTCTCTCGCTCCCGGGGTTCCCTTCCAAGGCTCCATCCAATCCAGCTTTCCAGGCTCCATCCAATCCAGCTTCCCGTGTGGAATGCTATGGCTACTTAGATGACATCGCCAGTCCGACCGGAATCGTTCTGATTTGATTTGTGCCGTTTATCCCGCTGATC
>VZRX01011570.1:0-31355 GCA_013398075.1 Notiomystis cincta | reverse complement strand
AAA
The DNA here is from genome assembly GCA_013398075.1 of Notiomystis cincta. Lineage (NCBI taxonomy): Eukaryota > Metazoa > Chordata > Aves > Passeriformes > Notiomystidae > Notiomystis > Notiomystis cincta. Next base: position 31,352 of record VZRX01011570.1, on the reverse strand, counting down.
AAAAAAAAAAGAAAAAAAAAAAATCCGACCCAAACGAACCAAAATCCCAAACGAACGTTCCGGATATTCCCAGCCGGAGGTGAAAACCGGGGAGCGGAGCCGCTTGCACTGCTGAGAACTTGACTCTGTCAACCAGGGCTTCTCTCCACTGTCCCCGCGAGCTGCTCGTCACCCGCAGCGGGCTGGGTGTGGTTAATTCAGACCCAAAAAGTGCCTCCTCCCCACCTCCCACCCCAGTTCTCGGCAGGAAGGGCTGCGGGAACGGGCTGGCACTGCCAGCACCGCGCCCGAACTGCTGCCAGGTTGTGCTGCTGGCGGTGCTTGATTGGAGGCGCTGGAGGTTTTGGGTCCTTCGTGGATGAGGAGCGTTGGGGAGGATGCAGGGAGGGGAAAACCTCGGCTGGGGCCGATGGCACCTTCTCCGAGCAGTGTCACAGCCCAGAGAGGACGGAGGGTGAGGGGCCAGTCCCGCCGGGAGAGCCCCGAGGCTCTGGGGGAAGCTTCATCCCGCAGGCGCCGAGCCAACATTCTCCTTTTAACACCGGAAAGAAAAGCAGGAGGTTCGCCTGCCACAGGGAGGGATTCCCTCAAATCCCAAGGAAGCACTGGGAGCTGCTGTGGTGTTTGCAGGCAGAGCTGGGGGATGCTGCTGGCACTGGGCATGCCAGAGAATGGTTCCATGTGTGATTCCCAGAGTGTCCCCTCCTGCAGAGGAGTGGCCCGGGGTGGCACTGCCTGGCTGGGGAAAGGAGTGGCCTGGGTTGGCACTGCCTGGCTGGGGAAAGGAGCCAGGGATGGCACTGCCTGGCTGGGGAAAGGAGTGGCCTGGGATGGCACTGCCTGGCTGGGGAGGACAGGAGTGGCCTGGGATGGCACTGCCTGGCCTGGGATGGCACTGTCTGGCCTGGGATGGCACTGCCTGGCCTGGGATGGCACTGTCTGGCCTGATCTGCTTGGGATGATGGAGCCAACCCATCCTGGTGACAGTGAAGGCTGAGCAGCAGCAGAAGGCAGGGATCAGGCTGGTGGTGACCACAGGGGTTGGGTCCTTCCTTTCCTCCTTTTTCCTTGGCCCCCAAAAATTCCCACTTTGATGATCCCCACTCCAACAGCATCTCCCAGCTTAGACCCAGGAGGGATCGTGGAGGAGCTGCTTCCTCCTGGTGCTCAGGGCAGTTTTGGTGTTTCCAGCTAAAATCCCTGTGTGGATTTCCTTTCCCAGGTGCTTGTTGGGAGCTCTGGGAAGAGCTGAGGACAGCAGGGACTGCGTTATCCCTCAGCAGGAATATTCCAGCTCCACTTCCCCCCTGCTTCCTCCTGCCCCTCGCTCAGTCCAGCACCAGCACTGCACATCCACCTTTTGGGGGTTTTCTTGTGCCTTGGAATATGAACCTTGTACTGGAATTCTTGGACTTGGTTCTGGTGGTGTGAATGGTCTGGAGCACAGGGTGGGATTATCCTGGGAATGCAGGAGTGTGGCACTGCCTGCAGGATCATCCCACAGCCCAGGAAGGAGCTGTCTCACAGCTTCCACACGCTGGATTTCCTAATTTATCTCTAAACATTTTAGCCCAACTCAAAAATAAAAAGCTCAGCTTTGATGCTCATCACTGCAGGGAAGTGAGAGGAGAACTGCTGAGTTTGGCGTCTGGAACTCAGGGCCAGAAGGGAAATTGTGGTTTCTTTCTGGATTTGGGGATTTTTGGGGCTTTTTTTTTGTTTTCTTGTGGCAAGATCCGTGTGCTTACAGAACATGGGGAGGTTTGTTGCTGTGTGAAAGGAGATGTGGTGATGCTGTTGTGTTCTGGGATCCCTGGCTACTCCACAGCTGCATATTCCACCTTCTGTAGGGAAAAATAAGGCAAATTAAGCTGGTCTGCTGCTTATGGCTGGGTCCAAATCTCCATAAAGTGGATTGAGGGGTTTTTCTCCGTTATTATCAGGTCATTTGTGCAAATGAAATGTTTATAAAAATGACTTCTGAAGCAGTAGCTGAAGAGGCAGGTTTGGGGTGGAGTTGTGCCACAGCAACTGGATTTGTCTCTTGGGTTTCTGGAAAATAATTCCAATGCTTATCATGGTTAACACTTTTCTTTTTTAGTGAAAACTTGAGTGTAAAAGTTAATTTATTCTCTGAAGCCATGAAGAGAAGGATTTATGGATTCATGAGGGAAGAGTGGAGGGAACTGAGAGCCCCAATTCCACCCACGTGATTTTTATTCCCAGCTGGATTAGAAAAGAGGATTAGAAAAGATGGACTCACATTCCCACATCCCAGCTGAGCCTGGGAATCCATGAGTATTCCTGATTTTTCATTCTGGAGAATCAAGGAATCTGTCACAGATGCAGAGAAACAGAGGAAAAAGGAGAGGAGGGAAATGGGGAGGAAGGTGTGGTGGTCTGGGAGACTCCTGCCCCTCATTCCATGCCCTGCTGTGGGGTCCAGGCTAAACCAGCTGGAATTTGTGCATTTGGGAAGTGAGTTTTTCCTTTTCCACATTGCTGAGCCCTTTCCTGTGCCTTCCCTACGCGAGGAGCCCGAGGTTCCTCTGCTGGGTGACACCTCTGGTTTCCCCCTGCATGGCCAGACCTGGAGGATGGAGTTGAATCCCATCAGTATTTCCGTGTGGATGCAGTGGGAATATCCCAGTGCTGGGATATCAGCTGGGTTTGATGCTCTGAGGGGTCCTTGCTCTGGGTGGGCAGCGAGGATTTGGAAAGGATTTACAGGAAATGTTCTGTCCCATGTCCTGCAGGGCCCCTGGGCCATGGGGCTTTGGGGGTTGGTGTCCTGTGGCTCTGGGGAGCTGCCTGTGCCCTCATCTGGAACTGTGTCCGTTCTTCAGTGGGAATTCCATCAGGGAATCCCCGATGGATGTCAGGAGCAGGAGGCTCTGGGCTCGTTAGGATAATTAATGTGATTAATGTGTGTGGCAGTGGGTCTGGTGTGTGTGGGTGAGATGTTCCAGCCGCCCATCCCGGGACACACTCCCTGAGCATCCTCATCCCGGCTGCAGCTGGAATCTCTGATTCCCAGAGCCTCTTGGGATGTGAGACCGAGCGGGACACGTGTGGCTGCATCCATTTTTTACACTTTTAGGCTGCGTTAGACACTCCAAGAGAAAATCCCTCACCTGTGCCTCTAGGAAAGGGCACTTAGGATTGATCCATTAATGCACTGGAGCCTGGGAAAGGCGTGAGGAACCCTCCTTGTTGGTGAAAACCAGAATTGGTCCCATTAATATACCCAAACTCAAAGTGTAATTGAAGTGACAGACGTGCTTCCCCCGGGAGATGGTGCAAACCCCAATTTCCTGCTCCCAAAGCCCCGTGATTCACTGGGACAGCAGTGGGAAGCAGCAGAGAAAGAAGGGAAGAGATGGATTTTGAGGACAGCCCAAGCAGAAGAGCTCTCCAGGAACGTGACACGTTTTGCTCAGCTTCGCTTCCCCCTCATCCGCTGCCTCTGGAGGTGCTGCCCTTCCCAGGGCTGGCATTGGAATTCCCACATTGGCATTCCTGGAGCTGCCAGGTGCTCACATGCCCTGAGCAAACCCCAGGCTGGATCCATCCCCCCTCCCACCCAGCTGGCAGTGAAGGTGATGGAGTGAGGGGGTCTCTGGATAAGCTGCCCCTCTGGAGTCCTTTGCTGTTCATTTTTAGCTGGTTTGGGGCAAAATAATCCTCGTGCCTCAGCTGATGTATGGAATGGGGTATAAAACAAAGGTTCCAAAAGTGCTGCATTGCAGGAAAGAGATGAGGCTGAACCGAGGGTGCCAGGGCAAGGAGTGACCTCTCCAGGATTTTTTGAGTGTCTGTGGAATCAACACCTTGGATATCTGGGCTGATCTTTGGATACTTTCCATAGGGAAGAGGTGAGGGCTTGGCTGTGCCAACCCCTTGGTGGTGAGCACTGGACTTGTGGGTTTCCAGCACACCCTAAGGGGCCCTTGCAGTGATGATTTCATCCTCAGAAGTCTTTTGGAAACAACAATTCCTGGCCAGCAAAGGGAAACCTGGGGGGCTGAATTATTGTAGAGCCTGGTGAGTGTCCATGGATGCACAGCACCACTGAAGCAAATCATGGAATCCTAGAACGGTTTGGTTTGGAAAGAACCTTAAATCTCAGCTTGTTCCACCTGCCAAGGGCAGGGACAACTTCCAGTGGAGCACATGGCTCCTGGCCAAGCTGGATCCAGGGATCCAGGGGCAGCCACAGCTTCTCTGGACAACCAGTGCCTCTGTTTTTCCAGGTTCCTGACGATTTGCAGATTTCCCACCGGGCACTTAGTGTTTGTGGAGCGAGCGGGATGCAGAGGACGCTCCCGGCATCCACAGGGCAGGAGAGCAGAGCAGAGCGGGGATTGAGGAGTCCCCTCAGCTTGGGGGGGACACCAGGGGGACACTGCCAACACCCCGACCCCCAGGGGCAGCCTGAGCTCCCCGGTGGTGACACAATGAACCCCCCCAGCCCCTTTTTGCGGGGCCCAAAAAGCGACTGCAAAAACTGTCATGCAAAGCCTGCCGCGTGGCAGCCCCCGCGCCGGGCGCCCCGCATGCTGCTCCCGCCTGGCCATCTCCATCCTTTTCTTTGCTTGCTTTTGGCAGCGGGGAGGGGGAAAAAGGTCATTTTCCTGAACGTTTCGAAAGCCTCATCCAAAGCCTGGGGGATTTTTGGTGATTATTTGCCCATCGAGTCAGGCTGGGGGGCAGGGGGAGCCGCGGGGCCGTGGTGCCCGGCAGGTGCCAAGGGGGGCTGTTTGCTCTGTTGCAGGCTCGTCACGGGGCCCCAGCCCCCTGACCATGGGGGCCCAGGACACCCTGCCCGTGGCTGCCGCCTTCACCGAGACCGTCAACGCGTATTTCAAAGGGGCCGACCCCAACAAGTAGGTGCCGACCCCCGGGGTGTGCCCGGGAGGGGTTTGGGGGGTGCTGGAGGGGCTTTGTGAGGGATGAGGAGGCGGCAGGAGGAGATGTGGGCTCAGTAAATGTTTCAAAGTGTTTCTGCTGGGGAGAAGGGAGGTGGTGGTGGCTCTTGGAGGGACGCTCCTGCTGAAGGGGATCTCAGAGGGCAGCAGGGGAAGGGAAGCAGGGGGGCTGCAGCCTTCCCTCCACGTGCCCTGACCAAAATGGGATGGCATTCCAACAGAAACCTGGAGGGTTTTCCCACCTGCGGTTTAAAACCCTCCAATAAAACTAAACCCCAAAAGGGCAGACCAAAGACAAATTAATTTCCGAATGACAGCAACAATAAGAAGCTTTAAACGGGGCAGTGACATTTAAGAATGTCCCCGTCAGCCCTTGTGCTGTTTCTGCTCTCTCCGAGGCCACCAGAGGCTCAGAGGTGTCGGGTGGGGAGGGGAGGGCTGTGCCCACACCAACCCCTCCCTTGCTGCCGCATTTTGAGCCCCCTTTCCTCCCCCCTGGGTCTCTGTGCTGGGCGCTGCAGGTGCATCGTGAAGATCACGGGGGAGATGGTGCTGTCCTTCCCGGCGGGCATCACCCGACACTTTGCCAACAACCCCTCTCCAGCCGTGCTCACCTTCCGTGTGCTCAACTACAACAGGCTGGAGCACGTCCTGCCAAACCCCCAGCTCCTCTGCTGGTAAGCCCTTCCCTCACCAGCAGCCCAGGGGAATGCAGCTTTCCAGGAAAACGGGGTGTTTGCAATAGGGACTGAAGTATCTTCCTTGGTTTTAGGAAGGAAACCCATGAAATGCCAGAGTGGTTTGGGTTGATAGAGCATCAGGATCATTGAGTTCCAGTATCATCTGCTGTGGGCAAAGATAGGTTTCAGCAGATCGTGGTGTTCAACACCAGCTGTGTCCAGTCTGGCCTTGGGCACTCCCAGGGATCCAGGGGCAGCCACAGCTGCTCTGGGAATTCCATTCCAGGGCCTCCCCACCCTCACAGCCAGGAATTCCTTCCCAATATCCCACCCATCCCTGCCCTCTGGCAGTGGAAGCCATTCCCTGTGTCCTGTCCCTCCATCCCTTGTCCCCAGTCCCTCTCCAGCTCTCCTGGAGCCTCTTCAGGCCCTGCAAAGGGCTCTGAGCTCTCCCTGGAGCCTTTTCTTTCTCCAGTGAACATTCCCAGCTCTCCCAGCCTGGCCCCAGAGGGGCTCCAGCCCTGGAGCAGCTCCAGGGCCTCCTCTGGGCTCCACATGCTGCTGCTGTTGGCCCCAGGGCTGGAGCAGCTCTGCAGTGGGGTCTCACCTGAGCAGAACAGAGGGGCAGAATCCCCCCTCTCCTTTCCTGCTGCCCACACTGGGGGATCAGCCCAGGACTTGGGGGGTTCTGAATCCCAGCAGATTCAGATCAGGACGAGCTGGAGCTGTGTGGGAGGGAGCCAGCATTCCTCAGGATGTGGGGTTGAGTGCAGTCCCTGTGCTGCAGAACAGCTCTCTCCTGCCTCGGCAGGATATCCAAAGGGTTCCTTCTCCTCTGTGCAGTGACAACGTGCAGAGTGACTCCAACTCCAAGGAGTTCTGGGTCAACATGCCAAATCTGATGACTCACCTAAAGAAGGTATCGGAACAGAAACCTCAAGCCACCTATTACAATGTGGATATGCTCAAATACCAGGTAGGGGTTTTTTTGTGAGATAAAACCATGTCAAAAAAAAAAAAAAAAAAAAAAAAAAAAAAAAAAAAAAAAAAAAAAAAAAAAAAAAAAAAAAAAGGAAAAAAGAAAGAGTGCTGAATTATAGCTGTAAAAAATGGCGTTTCCCTAGTGCAGAGTGGAGCTAATGTGAGGTGGGGGCTTGTTGTCCCACTGTCCCTTCTGTGTGGCACTGGGTTGTCTGGCTTTAAGCCCAGCACTAAATTCAGTGGGAATTCAAGGTATTGCCTCCAAATGCGATGTCCGCGTCTGTAAAACGGGATTTCTCCCTTGAGCCCCATGGAAACTAAATGTCTTTTCTGTCATTTTGGAAGGTATCTGCCCAGGGTATTCAGTCTACTCCATTAAACCTTGCAGTGAGCTGGCGCTGTGACCCTGCAAGCACTGACCTGCGCATCGACTACAAATACAATACAGAGGCAATGACCACGCCCGTAGCTCTAAACAACGTCCAGTTCCTCGTCCCCGTCGACGGAGGAGTAACCAAACTTCAAGCTGTGCTTCCTCCCGCTGTCTGGTAAGGATTGTTCATCCTATCCCTGCCAGGTCCTCGCCTAGAATTCCCATCTTCCTGTGGGTGGGAGCTGGGAGCACGTTTGGGACCCAAAACTGCCCTCCTCTTGTAGGAGGAAATATTTAACCCCACTGTGATTGCTTTTTTCCCACCATTCCCACAAGAAAATGGTCCAAGATGAAGGAATATGTGCAGGCAGCAGAGGATCAGTCCTTCTTTTGTGTTTTGGCTGCTTTATCCAGGGTTGAGAGGGGTGAACAGCCATTGCAGCCATAGGCACTGGCACAGAGTGCCCAGAGCAGCTGTGATCCCTGGCAGTGTCCCAGGCCAGGCTGGATGGGTTTGGAGCAGCCTGGGACAGTGGGAGGTGTCCCTGCCCATGGCAGGGGGTTGCACTGAGTGATTTTTGAAGTCCCTCCCAACCCAAACCATCCCAGGATTCTGGGATCCTATGGAAGGACGTGTGGCTGTCGCTGCTGTAGGCACTGGCACATTTCCGTGTCTCTTGCCCACTGCTCACCTGCAATCCTCATTACAATCCTACAATTAGTTTGGAAGAGCCTTCTAAGGCTATCAAGTCCATCCATGAACCCAGCACGTCCAAACCCACCAGGTGAAACCCAAATCCAAGCTCCCAGAATTGCTGCTGCAGAGAGCAGCACCAGCGTAATTTCCCCCTGCCGCCCACTCACAGCCTTTAGCAAAATTCAAATGACTCCTTGGCAGTTTCTTGATTCCTACAGAAATGCTCTTCTCCATGTCTTTGCAGGAATGCTGAACAGCAAAGGATATTGTGGAAGATCCCTGATATCTCCCAGAAGTCAGAAAATGGAGGTAATCCTGCAAATATGCATGTCATTAACTCGGAATCCTCCAGTCAGACACTGACCCGCTGATGGTGCCGGCACACAAGCCCAGGCACTCGGATTCCTGCTGGGGCTTGCTGGGGACAGCACTATTTCATTTGGGAGCTTAAAAAGCAGGGCTGTGTGCCAGCAGAGCTGCCCTGCCACCCCCTTGGCATCCCGAGGGGCATTCACACACCGGGCTGGCACGCGCTGCTTTGCCAGGTCCTTCGCTCCCCTGCGTTCGGAGGCCGAGGCCCCACTCGCGTCCCTGTGGGGAACTGCTGTCTCCCACGAGAGGTTTTCCACGTGCAAAGCTGCTCCTGCCGCTGGGCTGTGTGAACAGCCCGGCCCTGGTGTGAGGATGAGGGGGGTTGGCTCTGCCCCCGGGACGCTGCGGGGTCGGGCACTGCCGCGGGGTTTGGGCATCCCCCGGCCCGCGGGATGCTCCGAGCGCCCTCCGGGCTCACCGCGGGCTCCTCCGGGCTTTCTGCCGCAGGTGTGGGGTCGCTGCTGGCGCGGTTCCAGCTGTCGGAGGGGCCGAGCTCCCCGGCCCCGCTGGCCGTGCAGTTCACCAGCGAGGGCAGCACCTTGTCCAGCTGCGACATCGAGCTCGTGGGCGCCGGGTACCGCTTCTCCCTCATCAAGAAGAGGTTTGCGGCAGGTGGGTGGTGCCCCCGCAGGTCCCTCTGGCCGTGCCGGGACGCTGGGAATGCTGGGGCTGTGCATTTCTGGTGGCTGCTCAAGCCCAGAGCCGCTGCTGCAGCTCGGGCAGGGTGGGGACAGAGGGACAACAGCTCCCCTGCATGAAATCGGTCCTGCTGCCACTTAGCAGAGCCTTGAATTTCATGGCTCATTCCCGCTCCTGCGTGAAAGGCAAGGGCTGGGATCTTCAGGGCATCTCCAGGAAGAGCTTTTGCCCCACTGCTGCAGAGAAAACCAAGGATTTTTCCTTGCTTTCACTGCTGCAGAGAAAGAGAAGGATTTTTCCTTGTGTTCCTTGCTGCAGAGAAAGACAAGGATCTCCCCGTGGGCTGGTGGAGGTGGGCAAAACCTCCTGGGAATCAGGGCTGCTCCCTCCCCCCAGCTGATTTCTGATCCCGTTTCTAGGTAAATATTTGGCGGATAACTGATGGAAGCTTATGCAAGTCTATGGAAAATACTATGGAAAATACCCAAGGACTGCTGTGCGTGGAACGGGTTTTAATTACAGTTTAAGGAAAATGAACTAAATCCTGCACTCGGGACATTTCTGTTGGAAGTGTCGACAACTTTCAGCATTTTTTTTTCCTTGGAAAACACCGTCTTGACCAGTCCTCCAGTATTTACTTCTAGATGTAACATTGTTAATGGTTTTAAAATGTAATTATTGTATTTGTAAATTGTACTCATTCCAGTAAGGCTGTATTTTGGCAGTTAGACACTTGAGTTTTAGCATTCTACCATTCATGAAATGGATGTAATTTAAACTGTGGTATATAAATCTAATAGTAGTACTGTTGAATGGCACAATGCTTACAGAGGTAGATTACATTTTGTCAATATATACAATTTAAATACGATACTGGTAGCTGTTATGAAGGGGGTGCCTCATCAAAAGAGAGTTCAGTAGAACCCACAGGCTGATTTAATTTTCCTTCAGTCCTTAGTACGTCTCACAGCAATCAATAAAAAGCTCAACCTTCAGGTTTAGCTGGTTTAAATCCAGAAAAAAATCTCATTGGAAAGGTGGAGGTTCCTAGGACAGTCTCCCAGAAAGAAAATCTCACTTCTGCAAGGAGAATTTACCCCAAATTTCCAGCTCTGTGTTCTCCTAGAGCTGCGGATTCCCTGCCGGAATCCCAGCAGCACTTCCCTGCCCCGTGTCCGTGTGTTTTGCAGGGATAGAGATAAGGAAAGAAGCAGCAAAGAGGCTGGGTGGTAACTCTGAGCTCACAGCACTGGCATAAAATGTCACTGCTGGGTTTGAGGACGTGTTTTTTTCCGAGCTGCCTCCGGGTTTTCGGTTGCATTTTTACATTGCTTTTTTCTGTCTTTCCCCCCCTCCCCATTTTTGAAAGCTCTACGGGTTTAGAAAATGCTTTCAAGAACTGCAGCCACACCTGCTTCTCTGTTTTAGCACTCAGGCAGGAAAATGTGTGTGGAAAACCACTGGGAAGCAATTCCCCAGGGAACAGGAGCAGCGTGGGGGCTGGTGATAGTCAGGGCAGGAGGCAGCGAGCCAGCACTGGAGCAGCTGTCCTGTAGAGATGGGAAAACACATGGAAGTGCTAAACTGGAGAATGGGGGACAAAATATCAGCCCTGTGTGTTTTCCCTGTCCTGCTGTGGGCTGCTCATTCCTGTGGATCTTGGCCCCATCCTGCTCCTGGCAACACGGTGAGAGCTGGTGGTGCTGCACCTGCTGAGATGAGCTTGTGAAACGGGACAAGTTGGCAAAATGGGAAGGAAAATGAAGGAATCTCTGTGAAATTCAGCACAGACGCACAGAGGAGAGCAGGAGCACCCGCTGGATGGGGTGCTGGGCTTTGGGAATGCGTAAGATGGCAAAAAGTGCTGATTTTACAGTCACAAGTGTTGCCAGGATTGGGGTGGTGCACTGACACTGGAAAACAGCCTGGGTGTGTTGGGAAGTGCTTGCTCAGGGAGCAGTTTGCTGTAGGGAAACAGAGATCTGTGCTCACCTTCAGAGAAGAGAAGGAAATGTGGGGATATTTCAGGTGTGAGGTGACTCCCAGGCTGAGACACGGGGGTGAGCTCTGTTTGTGAGTTCACAGAAGGCAGCAGCAGGAAAGGAAAAGCACAATTCCCTCCTGCAGCTTCCCACATCCTCACAGATTTTGGGAGTGCCCAGTGTTCCACTCCATTGATGTTTTTCCCCCTGAACTGGAAATTTGTATAAAGTGTGTAACCCACCCCTTTCTGACACAGAAATATCAGGCAAACCCTAAGAATCAGGTTTGTGGTGTGTACAATTGTTCCAAACCCACCCTTCCAAAAGAGATCTACAGCACAGGCCTGAAAAGAACAGATTTATAATGTAAATATTACCAGAACATAGAGATTTTACTTTATATTTCATTCGAAAGACAAGGTGTTTACATTAGCATTGGGTTTTGAATGCTTTTTAAACAGAAAAACCCGTAACCCAAAGCTCCCAAGCTCGTCCCATTTGAGCTGGTGAACAAAACACAGGTCACTTTTTTGGGATGCAGCCCTCGTGGTGAGAGATGGGAACAGTCTGGGAGATTCTGTCCCATTTCTGGGACAAAGTGGCTGGCAGGTCCATGTGGGCTGTGCCAGCACTCCCAGCCCCACAGGGACAGTGCCTGTCCAGCCACGGGCAGGTGACACCACCCCTGGGACACTGGGGAACAAAAGCAGCCATTTGGGACAGGTTTGTCCACTCTGCTCCTGCCAGGTTTTGGCACAGGATTTTCTCTGAGTGTCCCAGGGAAGCTAGGGGTGTCAGGAGTTTGGGGGTGTCAGGAGTTTGGTGAGAGCTCCTGGCTCCAGAGAGGGCCTCGTCGTGTTCAGGGCACTCAAGCTCTGCAGGCTTCAGGCAGGAAAATCTGTGTATTTTCAGGGAATTCACCTGTTTGGGGTTGCCTGGAGGGAGCAGCTGTGGCAGCAGAGGGGTGAAATGGCAGTGATTTGATGTCATACAGGTTCCAGACTGGTTTGGGTTGGATGTGATCTTAAAAATCATCCAGTGCCCTGGGGCAGGGACACCTCCCACTGTCCCAGGGTGCTCCAAACCCATCCAGCCTGGCCTTGGACACTGCCAGGGATCCAGGGGCAGCCACAGCCTCTCTGGGAATTCCATTCCAGGGCCTCCCCACCCTTCCAGCCAGGAATTCCTTCCCAATATCCCATCCATCCCTGCCCTCTGGCACTGGGAGCCATTCCCTGTGTCCTGTCCCTCCATGCCTTGTCCCCAGTCCCTCTCCAGCTCTCCTGGAGCCTCTTCAGGCCCTGCCAGGGGCTCTGAGCTCTCCCTGGATCCTTCCCTTCTCCAGGGGAACATTCCCAGCTCTCCCAGCCAGGCTCCAGAGGGGCTTCAGCCCTGGGAGCATTCCCAGAGGGAAGCAGCACAGCTCTGGTTCCCAGCAGGGTTTTTCCCCAGCCAGGCTGAGGCTGGAAAGGGGGCTCAGCCCTCAGGCAGTGCCCAGCCCTGGCACCCCGAGCTCAGCAGCACCAGGATCCACCTGAGCAAAGAGAAGGATAAATAAAGGAGGCATTAAATAATAAAAATGTGGATGCATGCACAGAAAGGCTTTAGCTCTGTTACTTCCATGGACCATTCCCTTAAGACTCTGTCCTCCGCAACCTCTCCCAGAGGAATTTCCCCCTGGGAATTCAGATCCCACACCTGCAGGGTCAAGGTCCCACCAGCAGAGCAGGAGAGTTTTTCCCCATGGACACCTTCAGACTTGGAATTTTACATGGTAGGAGCAGGAAGTAAATTTATTTTTGCAACTTTTCTGCTGTTTGTTGCAAACAGTCACAATTCTCAGCCAGCTCACAGTGCTCCTCACAGGAGACCTTTCAGAGCACTTTTCTACTTCAACAATATTTCTTAATAACTGCAAAATCTCTCAGTAGTAGGAAAAAACACCAAATAATGAGCATTTTGTTTGGTGTCTGCACTTGTTTTTGAATATCACTGCCCTGTTCAAAGCTTCTTCTTATTTTTGTTGTCGTCCTGTATTTCAGTTAAATTAATTTGTCTTCACTCTGCCCTCTCAGGTTTTATCTATTAATTTTTAAAGCACAGGGAAACTCTGGCAGTTTCTGTTGGAACACTCTCCCTTTTTAGCCAGGCAGAGAGGGGATGGGGAGGGAAGGCTGGAATCACCCTGCTGCTCCCCGAGATTCCTCCAGCAGGAGCCTCCCACAAAGTCACCACTTCCCTTTCTCCCAGCAGAAACATTTTTAAATGGCTGGAATGCACTGAAAAGGTGACAGATTTTTAATTTACCTAAGAGAGAGTCAAACCTTTTTTCCCCCCTACCCTTTTGTTGTTGTTATGTGAAAATATCTTGGTTAAAACCCTTAATTTTGAAGCTTGCCATGACCAAAAGATGTAATATCACCTCCTTGTACTTTCCTGGTTAGAAAACACCATCTCAAAGATTTGGTTTCATAGCCACAATTCTTCTGTCCCTCCTTCCCTCACAACTTCCCAAGGAAATTAATCCGTGTAAAGCTGGGGAGGTTTTATGATAATCAGGATTATTCCAGTCAGGATTTTAATTCTTCTTTCACTGCAAGGCAAGAAGATTTGTGGGAATACGCCCTGCTCCTGCCTGGATTCCCCTGTCCCTTTAGGAGGGATGGTGCTGCTGGAAGTGGTTCTTGGAACCACAAACTGATGGCGGGGATGCTCTTCAAAGGTTTCCAGCCAAACAGGACGTGGTGGAAGGCAGCAGGTGCTGGTGAGGTGTCCGGATATCTCATCCCTTCCCAGAAATCCCTGTCTTTCCGGGACAGTGGGAGTCACCGTGGGTGTCTGTCCTGATGTTGGCTTCCTCATCCAGGCAGGAAGGGGTTTCCACTCCCCAGATCCCCTGGATGGCATAAAACAAGCGGAGCTGTGTCGTGGTGTGAGGCAGGAATTGAGTCGGGATGTGCCAGGAAGCTCCCGGGGCTGGTGGGAGGAGAGCCCAGGGTGTGGGACAACCCCAGCAGTGAATCAGATATCCCCAGCTATCACCCTGGACCACTTTATGAAACTCCCTCGTGTATAAAATGTTTATAAATATTTGTGGATGAAGATACACAGGTCTATTTTTAAGATTTAAGTTAAATAAGTTAACGAATGGCTGGCCTTTTCTGCCTAAACGTGCAATGAGATATATTATACCTTTAGTCTACGATGGCCTAGGTACTGCTTAGTCTGTGATGAAAACTTTGCTGCTTTCCTACTGTTCTCAGAGAAAAAAATAAACTATAAAAGACGTACAGGTTTGTTGCACAGGGACTACTGCAGCGAAGCTTTGTATTTGACCACTGGTAATATGAATGTGTTGTATTGACTTGTTGAAGATAATCATGAAACAACATATTTTAAATGTTACTTGCCTTATAGATTAGAGTACGACTATGTGGATATCATTTTTGTAAATAATGTTTTTTTATAAATGTCTCTCCTCCATCCTCCCCGTCACCCATTTCACCGACTCTCAAATATGCAATTATTTACCATGCAGAGCGTTGTGACAAAGAAATCCCCATGTCAGAACAAAGTTTACTCATTCTATACATGAGAACCACATGAAATACCCAATTGAGTTGCAATTTAAATGTGATTATTATTTTTTTTTCCTTGAAAATAAACAAAAAAACGGAAAACATTCCTTTTTCTGAGTGAGTTTCGCTTCCACGTGCAGGAGCACCCAGAGGAGCGGGCAGAGGGATTGAAGGCTGGCCCAAAAAAGGGTCCCTGTCCCAAAAACCATCATTGCTGCTGGAGTTATGTGCAGTGTCCCAGCACGGGGACAGGTCGAGGGTGACACATGGGGATGGATGGAGCTTGAGGGAATGCCTGGGGACCTGAGGGATGTGGGGGCTGAAGGACCCACGGAGGCCATGGGGACACATCAGGGCTGGAGAGATACGGGAGGTCTGTGTGGATGTCCAGGGATCACGGGAATCTCTGCGGGCTGTAGGGACCCACAGGGACATTGGGGGGTCGGTGTGGATGTCCAGGGATCACGGGAATCTCTGTGGGCTGTAGGGACCCACAGGGGACATTGGGGGGTCTGTGTGGATGTCCAGGGATCACGGGAATCTCTGCGGGCTGTAGGGACCCACAGGGACATTGGGGGGCTGTGGGGACCCGTGGGGACCTGAGAACTCACAGAGATCTTCAGGAGCCGTGAGGACACCGAGGAGCTGTGGGGCCACCTGGGATCTTTGGGTGTCTGTGGGGACACACGGGGACACACGGGGACACACGGGGACATGTAGAGGACCTTTGGGGACATGTGGGGACATGCAGGGGACCTGTGGGGACACACAGGGACACGTGGAAGCTGTGGGGATATGGGAGAGCCGTGAGAACCTCTGGGTACCGCAAAGGAATACATGTGGAAAACACGGGGGCGATGTGGGAGTCACAGGAACCTGTGTGGACACACGGGGAGCTCGGGAAGCTGTGGGGACCCGTGGGAACCATGGGGACCTGCGGGGAGACACAGGAACGGGTGGGAACTGCGGAGAGCCGGGGGAGCCGCAGGGACACGAGGCCGTGAGGGCGGGAATGGCGGGCAACGGGAACGCGGCGCGATGGAAGCAGGGAAGAGGAATGGAGCGGGATGGAGGCGGGCAACGGGAATGCGGGGAGATGTAGGCAGGGAAGGGGAATGCAGCGGGATGGAGGCGGGCAACGGGAACGCGGCGGGCGGGCCCCGCTGCCGGCACCGCCTCCCCTGCGCAGCTGAGGGCGATCGATGGAGGCCGGAGACGCTCCCGCCGAGCCCGGCGCGGGTGGGTCTGGCTCGCCCCTCCCAAACCCCTCCAGCGCCGCGGCTTTTCCCTCATAAACCCGAGCTCTGCCTCCCAGGGCCCGCCCGGCGCTTCCCGGTGGCGGCGGTGGAGGAGATCCTGAGGGACGTGGTGGGGAGCGCCCTGAGGGAGCAGCGCTACGAGCCGGGGCCGTGCCGGGAGGCGGCCAAGGACATCGCTGAGGTGGGACGGGGCCCGGGCGTTTGTCCTCGTGCCTCCGTGGGGTGCCCCAAAATACCGATAAAGTGTGAGATAAAGGCCGGAGGCGGCTGTTGAGATGCTGCAAGGGTTGCTCAGAGGGCATATAGGAGTTAATTGATAGATTTACAGACTGGTTTGGGGTTGGAGGGACCTCAAAGCTCATCCAGTGCCATCCCTGCCAGGGCAGGGACACCTCCCACTGTCCCAGGCTGATCCAAACCCTGTCCAGCCTGGCCTTGGACACTGCCAGGGATCCAGGGGCAGCCACAGCTGCTCTGGGCACCCTCCCAGGGCCTCATTCCACCCTCATAGGGAGGAATTCCTTCCCAATATCCCATCTGAATCTCGTTTTTCCAGCTTCCCTGTGTCCTGTCCCTCCATGCCTTGTCCCCAGTCCCTCTCCAGCTCTCCTGGAGCCCCTTCAGGCCCTGCAAGGGGCTCTGAGCTCTCCCTGGAGCCTTCCTTTCTCCAGGTGAACATTCCCAGCTCTCCCAGCCTGGCTCCAGCCCTGGAGCAGCTCCAGGGCCTCCTCTGGAATGTTTCCAGCAGCTCCAGTTCCTTCTGCTGTTGGCCCCGGGGCTGGGGCAGCTCTGCAGGTGGGGTCTCCCCTGAGGGGCCCCTGCAGCCCCCCAGCCCTGCCCAGGCTGCCTCGTGAAGAATTCCTTCCCAATATCCCATCCATCCCTGCCCTCTTTCAGTTTAATTCCATCCCCCTTGCCCTGCTCTGAGTCCGTCCCCATCTCTGAACACGTTGAGGTAAATCTGTTTTTCTCTGCAGGCTGTTAAGGCGCGGGTCAAAGCCCTGGAGCTGCCCAGGTACAAGATCGTGGTGGTGGCGCACGTCGGGCAGCTGGGGGAGCAGAGCCTGCAGATCGGGAGCAGGTGCCTCTGGGATCCTGGCAGTGACACATTTTCCTCCTATGTGTTCCAGAACACCTCGCTGTTCGCTGTGGCAAATGTCTATGGTGTGTATTTTGAGTAGGGAGGTAGTTTAACAGCAGGAGAAATGAATATTCAGCCTAACTCTTCCTGTCTCTGTTGTTGAAAACATCTGTGAAGGACCAAGGTACTCTCAGCTGCTTTGAAATGTGAGCCTTTGGGAGGTGGTTTTCTGTGACACAGTTTTGCAGCTGATTGCTGCTTTCAGAACTTGCCCTGTAGGAGAAATATTTTCAGAATATTCCCTGTAAATAATGTTATCCCTGTTCTCCTCCAGGGAAGTAGCTGGACTAGGAAATAACCCATGGGTTTTGCCTGCCCACTTTTGGGGCTGGTGCTGAGGGTCCCAGGTCTTTCCTGGTGCAGAGATGGGCTCTAACTGACCTTGCAGTGCTGCTTTGCTCTGAATCTAAACCCAGACTTTTTGCTGCCCCTATTTCCCAGCTGAAACCTGCTGTTAGATTTTCCTAAGTCAGAGACCAAACCTATCATAAATCACTTATTTTATTGCATTTTAGGTGCAAAGCTAAAACCAGAACAGTAGTTAGTTGGGAAGAAATACTTCATGTACTCATGACTAAAAGTTTAACTTACTGTAAACACTGTGAAATGCAGACAACCTGAAGCCACTTGCTGGTGTGACATTTAACACCCCAAAAGGTAAAGCTGCAATTAAAGAAGACGAGAGAAGCAGTTGTGGTTTATGTCATGATGGTTTTAATCCCTGGAAGCCGTGACACCGAGCTGCTGCATTTCAGCACAGGGAGCTGATCTCTCTCCTGCTGCAGCCCAGGGTGCAGCAGGATGTGGAGAGCAGCTTGGCTGCCTCACGCTTGCTGAGCACAGAAGCTTTGCTGGTGTTTTGCAGGTCTTGGTCAGGTTTGGTGTCCTGGGGTTCTTTGCTGTGGATCCCCAGTCTTTGCTCCAGGTGTGAGGAGAAGTCAGAGTCGCCCTGGTCCTCCTGTGGGGAAGGCTGGGGGTTTTCACTCTCTGCTGCAGAAAAATGAGAAGCTACAAGTTAAAAGTCGTGGAAAGATGAGTGATTTATGCTTTTTATCTCTACTGGAAAGACAGACCAAGCCAGAGGCAGGGAGCTGAGAGTTACCCTGTGATATGAGCACCACGTCAGGGAGCCCTCACTTAGAGCAGGGGTGTGAGGGACAGACTGGGATCAGTGCCCCGTGTTGCCTTGAGTCTTACCCTGAGACTTTTGCTTCTCCAGGAAAAGCAGTGACTGGTGTGTCAGAGGCTCTTGACCAGCACATTGAGCTGGCCCTGTGGGTCTCCTGAAATGGAGGTGTTGCACTAAGGCATCATCTCCCCCAGAGTTCTGGGTGTTCCCACAGAAATTACGGCTCAGCTGCAGTGGAAGCAGCTCCATACAGGCCTTGTGCAGTCTGTAAAGGTGTAGTAGCTCTCACTTTTTGGAAACAAGGCTTCCTCAGCAGGCTTTAGGGAGGGGGCTGCCCATGCTACCAATTTTGTGTTTGTTTAAAGCTGCTGCTACAAGGGAATTTTCAAACAAGATGCAGAAAGTGCAGGAAGTCTCTGTTGCTGTCATCTGCCTCAGTTACTTTCTTGGTCTCCATTATTTCAGTCCATCAGAGTACAAATTTCTAGCAGTGCATGTAATAGTTGAATCCTCTGGCTAGCCATAAAAGTGCTAATAAATATAAATATACATGAAAGCATGTGAAGGTACTTAAATTGCAGAGTAAATATTCAACATGGTTTAGTAATCATATTTTTAATGGGTAGTAAAGTTTCTGGTTTCAAGTGGGGAAAGTGAAGATCACAGCAAGACTCTTGCACCAACTGCAGCAACACTTGCCACTGTCACTTGAAAGGTGATGGCAGAGAGATTTTGGCTTGGATCCTGTTCCTCAGGTGAGCCTGGAAAAACCCTTGGTGTAAATGGTTTCTCTTTAGCGAAATAGCCCAGGAAGCTGCACACAGAGGGGACGCGAGGAGCTGCAGCTCTGTGCTGGCTGCTGCGCTGCGGGTGCTGAGCTGCACGGACTGGGGGGAGCAGGGGATGTGCTGCTTCCCGGTCCCCCCGGATCCCCCCGGTCCCCCCGGGTCCCGCAGGCAGGCACGGCCGGGCGGTGGCCGCTACTCACCCCGCGGGCCGAGGGCGGGGCCGAGGTGCCTCTTCCAGCGCGAGCCGCCGCAGGTGAACACCACGGCCCTGAGGAAGTCCCTCCCGCAGAGCCGCACCGTGCTGCCCTCGCCTCGGCCCTCGCGGGCCAGGAGCAGCAGGGCCAGGCAGCCCAGTGCCAGCGCTGTGCCCCTCATGCTGCTGCTGCCGCCGCGGTGCTTCCCAGCCGGCCCTGGGGAGTTCTGCGGGAACCTTCCCATTTATAGTGACGGCCCCTCCACCCCCCCGAGCAACAGCTCGCTCCGAGGGTGACGGTGTTTGCTAAAAACAAATAAACTGCTTGTTTCTGGTCACCTTTGAAGTGCTTGGGGATCTCAGTCAGGTATGAAAGATTTCTTCAGTCTGTGTAGCTGCTTTACTGGGAGCACCTGAGGTGTAGCACGTTTATGGGGGATGGCCTAGGTGGATGCAGTTAATGTGTGTCCTGCCAGAACCAAAGGGTGTTTATGACATGATGTGTATTTAATGGGTGCTCCTGACACTGGTGTGTTGCACAGCCTGATGCCCAGTCCTGGCTGGGGTCTTTCTGTGTCAGTGATCCCAAAGAAAAAGGGAGTTGACTCCTTCCCATGATGTCTGCACCTCTTTGCTCCCCCACCTGGTTTGCTGGTAACTGTGGATGCTTGTGAGGAGAACCCTGGCAGTGCCAGGCACTGCTGAGCAAACCCACTGCAGAGGGGGGCTTGTGGCACATGCAGGTATCCCAGCCAGGATTCCCAGTGTGCCAGGTGCCAGGACTGATCCTGCAGAGCTGAGTCCCTCTGCGCTGGGAGCAGAGGTTGGTTCTGACTCATTGGTTCCTAATGTTGTTGGCTTCAGTGTCTTAAAATCCTTGCAATAAAAGGCTTCTAGGAGGAAATTTCTCTGTTATATGGTCAGAAATTCCACATTTAAAGTCAAAATACATGAGGAACTTTGGAGATCTTGAGCCCTTCCTAGCACCACAAAGGTTTTCCAGCACCATAACGTTACAGTTGATTAATTTTCACTGTCTGCAGGGTGGGTTATGGTGTGTCACAGAAAGCTTGTTTTTTAGCAGTAAGCAAACAGTCACGGGCATGAATGGAAAATATAGGCTGTATTTTGGTCAGATTTGTAACAATGATTAACAAATGATTCACCTTAATGAGTGTCTTTCTTTGAAGCACACCAAGGTAAATTTTATGTCAGGGGGAAGTTTGCATGTGCCCCGTCAGATGTGCAGCACACAGAAGGAAGTGGATGTTAATGCCTCACAAATGGTCCTTAATTCAGTGGTGTGTGAGTGTTTATTGTCAGGGTAATGAGAGAGGCTGGGTGTTGTGGATCTATAAAATACACGTTTCCATACCCAATGTGCTCAGCAGCAGGGCTACAGCTTGTGCTTGATCACTGCTCTGGAGATGCTCCCTGTTTCCTGTGGGCAGGAAGCTCCTGAAAGTCCTCCAGCTGGGTGGGCTTTTTCTGTTTGTTCTGCTCTGCCCCCCAAAAAAGCCAGCCCAGGCAGCCAAACGCTGCCTGCTTCCAACCCAAGGAGAAGAGAACTTGGGGGAAAACCAGAAAGGGATAAAGTCCCAAGCAGAAAAGAATAGGGAGACCTTTCCATGATCAGGATTCCAGACAGGGCCATCCATGCAGGAACACTGAGTGTGCAATGGGGAGACTTCCAGGAGGAAATTGAGGGCATTTGACAGAAGTTTCTAAGCAGTGTGGCTTCAAAGAGAAACTTTATTGATTAAAATGGATAACCAGTTTATGTTCATCCTACAGTGAGTCTTTCCTGCTTTTTCCCAAAGGAGGAGGGATATCAGCCACTGTTAAACAGCTCCAGCAGGAGCAACAATGTCACGCAAGGAACCAGCCTGGAAAACAAGAGGAAAAAGAGCTGGTTCTTCCTTGGAATTCTGGAATTCATGCTAGGAAATAGCACTTTTTGGCAGGCTAGGTTGGGTTGCATTTGTGCTGTCATATTTGGCAGCATGCAGACATGGAAATTAATTTGCAGTGGCAGCAGAAGAGCAGAAACCAGCTCAGTTTGAGCCTGGTGCTGGCATTGTGATCCCAGCAGTCCAGTGTTCCCTAGAACTCCCTTGCTGAGGAAGGAGGCCCCGGGCAGCCCTGGCTCTGAGCACAGCCCTACCTGGTCAGAGCTGGGGGCAGCCAGGTTGTGCAGCTGCCACACCCCCACCTGCCCACAGCTGTCCCCCAGGAGCAGGCACTCAGCATTCCTGGCAAAGAGGATGGAGCAGAGATTCCCTTCGGGGCTGGCAGCACAGGAGAGCACGGGCTGGAAGCTGCAAGCCAAGAACACACAGGTACCGTGCATTTACCAGCTCAAACCTGCACATTTCACTTCCTGTGTCCTAGGTTATCTCAAAAATTAAGAAGGGAGGCAGTGTCTGGTTTGGGCTGTGCCAGAACAAAAATCCCAGCTGCTGGTAACTAAGATATCCTTGCCTAAAATCTGCCCTAATCTGGAGAGTGGTTGTTAATATTTTTATCAGGTGAATAATTTGCGTTGTGTGGCAGGGCTCTGGATCCACCATGGGCTTCACACTGTCAGTAACACAAAATCCAGACCAGCTGGACAAGGCCACAGGTAACTGACTCATCTCAACTTCTGACCATCCAAGCTTTATAAAAGTAGCTCGGTTTTGTTATTTTCCCTTCTGACTCTGCCATGATTTCTGCAGGGAAAGGGCAGTTTGACACTCGATCAGCTCCATGAGGCATCCAGCTCCTTCCCCTCTAACCCCCAATCTCTGGGAGCTACCACCTGCTTTTACACAAGGGTTTCAAAATGCAATAGCTTGGGCAGCAAAGTGTGGAGCTGATAAAAACACTGTCGAGGTAACAATGTGTGACAATTAAAATTCAGAATCTTCTTTGAGAAAAGTCCTTACTCACATGCTGACAGTCAGATCCCAAATCTCCACCCTCCTCTCATTCACTGCTGCGAAGATGAAGGCTGATTTTGGAGCCCACTTGATGTCGTGAACAAAAGCTGTGACAGAAGTGAAAGTTATCAGGGGGGTGTGGGAATCCCGGTGCCACAAGAGGATGCTCCAGTCTGCAGAGCAGCTGAGGAACATGTCCGTGCTGGAGGGATTCCAGGCGACTTTGTACACAGGACCCTGTTTGGAGAGAAACAAAACAGCTACAGAATCTATTCTAGAGCCACCTAACCTTCCTCCCAGAGGTAAGACTCTTTACCTGCACAGGACAATCAGAGTACTGATTACTCTCTTAAAATAAAGCCAGAACTAGAGCTTTAAACGAGTTTTTAGTACTAGTTTTAATAAATTACTTGAAAAAATCCTGACAGTTTAGAAAGTAATTGTGTAAGACTGGTGCTTTATGCTATGGGATTCATTCCTAACATAAGTATTAATTCCTAACTTAAGAAGTTTAGGTTTCTGTTGTTGCAGATATTATGTTTACTAAATATGAGCACAGAAACTGTTGCATTTTTGAATTGAATGGAGCAGTTCCTGCTGTCCTTGTTTAGAGTGCATCACTCACCTTATGGCCTCTGTATGTCCCCAGGATCTGCCCCTTGCTTGAGCAAGAGCAGCAGTAGATGTGGCCCTCCTCTGTTCCAGCAAGAAAAATATCAGTATCCTGAGGGAAAATGAAAAATAGCCTAGGTGGGATAATTCATCACTCCTGCAGAAACCATCCAGGGCTGGATGAATTTGGCAGAGCCAAGGAGGAGCTCCTGTGAGTGGTGGGTAAAGTGGAGCCACAACCTTTGCTGGGTGTGTTCTCTAACAATGCACAACATGCACTGACTCCTGAAAATCTTGGATTTACAGCAGTCCATGTGGGAAATGCATGGATTCTTCGAGTGCTCTGTGGAGGAAGCACCCAGCTGGGTGAAGAGAAGCTCAGCTAAGTCCTGGACGAGGGAGGTGTTGAACAAATTCTCCCAGCCTTGGCCAACACACAGAGGGGAACTGCCCTGGGGCCTGCCCAGGGAAATGTGAGTGACATGGCAGGGGGGACAGGCCTTGGTTCATCATTTCACCCATCTGGGGTAAGTCCCAGTAGCTAGGAAGCAATTTATTTCACAATTAGCATGCTTTAAACACCAGTGCCAGTTCCATTAAAGCAGCTCCAGCTGAGCATCCCACCTGTGCTGCAGAGTTTTCCTGGGTAATACTTCAGCCAGGATGGGCTTTCTGAGCCTACCTCTGGATGGAAGTCGAAGCACATTCCAGCTGCCTGTTGAGATAAGGGAGCTTCACTTTTCCTTTCTCTCTCACCTGGTAGCTTTTTCTTCCCACTTTCTGTCCGCTTGATTTTCATCACATCTGTGCAAAGAGCAGGAGGTTTTGTCAAACAGGTGTGAGAACTCGTGCTGCTTTGGGGTCCCAGCAGCTCTTTATGCTCTGTGTGGGAGCTGAACTCAGAGAGAGCAGTTTCAGGGCTCACCAGAGCAATCCAGCCTTTGCTGTATGAACCACTGGGTCATTCGCCCATCTCCCGAGATGCACATCAGTCTCTCTTTTCTGTCACCTCCTGTCGCACCTCTGTCCTGCTCCATCCACCTCAGCTGCCACACAGGACCCTTGTGTTCATTTAGGGATGTACTGGGACAAAAAACACAGGGTAAACCATATATGAGCAAAGACAGGACAACAGGTTTGAAAAATAATTAAGCTTCCACTTTGTGATAAGTGTTAAGTCTTATGACAGAAGTGTTTAGCTCTTCTTTTGAAAAATGGCCTGAACATTGGTTGTTTTCTCCAGAAAAATGTTTCCTTCATTAAACATCTTTGATAATTAGATTCAGGGCACTGTTTATGTGCTGCCACCTTTCAGTAACACCTGCACCATGAAATCAGTTTGCACCTTGTAGGAGAGTGCCTGAGACCTGTCCTTAGGGCTTCCCTCATCACCCTCCCATCCCCTCTTTCACTTTATTCTGAATTCCTGCCCAGCCCGCTCCTGTTCTGATGTTCTCTCCATTTCTGGCCAGAGGGATCAGAGAGAAACCACCAAAAGCTACCTCTGGTCTCCCATAAGGATTTGGGGCTGCATTGTCCTAGTTAGAACCTGCAGTATCAATTACAGGTGGGGTAAATAGCTGCCATTCCTTCTTTGTTGCCCCTTTCCAAGGCTGGCCTGCCCAGAGGAGCCCCAGGTGAGGGAGGGGGGAGCCCCAGCCTGACCTGCTGTCCAGCAGCGCGGCGTCGTTCCGGCTCCGCACGTCGTAGATGGCCACGCGTCCGCTGGCCAGCCCCACTGCCAGGAGATGTGGCTTTGCCAGGGAGAAATCCACAGCTGTGACCCCGTGCTCGCAGTGGAAAATGCGCTCTGGCCACTGCCCAGGGGAGAAACACAACACAGCTCTGAGCTGGGCTGCTGTTCACCCCTCCCTTCTCAACACTGGCCACCAAATGTCTGCTGAAGACCCGAGTGATGGTGGCCACAGTGATTAGAAGTGATCTGTTCTGACTGGCTCCATGTGTTTGTTGCTGCCACTGATACAATTAGGAAAAAGATAAAGATTGTGCAGAAATATGGCACTGGAAAATCGGTTGGGTGAGGCTGCTGCTCCAAACTCAGTACCTGAAAAGGTCTGTGGTGACAGCAGGGAATTGTGAGAATGTCTGAAGTGGTAAAGATGCATCAGAGATTTCACTCTGCCTGGTTAAAATCAGTCTAATATGGCTTTGGTAGAAGAAATCAAACTGAAATGTAATTTATGGCAATCAGGGGGTTTTTACTGGGACACTTTGTAGCTAAGATTTACAAATGTTTTATTATTTTAAAAGGAAAACCCACCTCTTCCACCTCTTTTTCAGCTCCACGACAAGATGGCCCTAATTTATTATATTTTTGAAGGCAATTAAAATCCCTTAACACTGGAGGAAATGCTAACATTCCTATTTATCCAAGCAAACAACTGCCTCAGTGGGAGCTTGAAGCTTAAATTTGTTTTCACCCAAAGCTGACATCAATTTTAAAAGTAAGATTTCACTTCTTTTCCTTGAAAGTATTGTTTGAAAGGCAATCCAAACACTGGAGACAGGGAGAGCTGGCTTTCCCAGTGGGAAAATCCCAAATTAGCATAAATAAAATGAAAATATTCTTGCAGCACATGACTTGCAAATGGAAAGGAAAGAGAATGGTCAATATTTGCAAATATTTCCAGGCATTTCTGCTTTCCTGTGCTGTGTGTGCCAGTGGGAAAGGTGGGAATTGCATCCTCAGATGGATCTGCAGAGGTGTAAATGTTACATCTGTGACATTTCCTCCCTTTTTGGCAGCGTTGTGAGAAGTCAGAGTAGGTAAGTGTAGCTAAAAGGGGAATAAAGCAGAGACTGCACAGAGAAAAGCACAAAGGGGCTCGTTACCATGGGGTTCTTCAGTGACCAGCAGCAAGCCAGGCCTTTCTTCTGATCCTGAGAAACAAACTCTCTGTAGCCAACTGCCAAGAGATCCTGCAAGCACAGAGCAACAGGGATATCTTCAGGCTCAGCAGGATATTTCCAAGGGCACCTTTGTGTTAACAGTGGCTCTCAAGGCAAAATCTGGAATTACAAAGCTCCTGTCCTGTGCAGGGAGGAACAGGAGACACTTTGTGCTATAATCATGTTTTAATGTGCATTATTTCATGGAGTACATAAAAATACTTCCAGTTTTCTCTCCCAAGCCTGGCTGTAAAAGGAGCTTCAGAGAGCATCTCAAACTGCTGGTTTTTAGCTTAGTCCAGTGAATTCCCTTCATTCCTTTCCATAGGCAGAGGTAAAAACCAGCAGCAAGGCTTTAGCCTTGAGCTCCATTAATGTCTCTTTTTTGCACTCAACAGGCAGTTTGTGAAACGTTTTAAAGCAGCTGTTTGTTTTCCCTCTGTTCCAAGACTGAAGTCTCTAAATGTGTCTGACACTGAATATGTGGAGATCTGGTGTACCAACAGTATTTTCTCTCTTTTTTTTCCCTCCCTGGGTTTCTGTTTCTCATCCTCAGCTGCTTTTCACCCCTCTTCCATTCCTTAGTTTTGTTTGGTCATAAGTGAGTTCTGTTAGGAAAACTGAGCTTTCCTTGACCAGATTAAAGAAGCTTTGGCCTCTGTGCTGTTATTGTGCATCTTATCTTTAAATTTTGAGGAGTGCTGCTTTTTTGGGAGGTTACTGTGAGAGCCAAAGATGTGGTGGCTAAACAATCACGAATTAACTCCATCAGTGCTAATGAAGTTTAGCAGAAGGGGTTAAATTTCAATTCTAGCACAGACCAAGGCCATTAGCACTGCTGTTCAGGGTAAACTGGGGCAATTAATGAGGTTCTGGGCCAATTAAAGCTGCGGTGTAGGGAAAGCCTAGTGCAGCCTGTAGATGAAGGCAGCAAGAAAGAGGGCTTGGATGCCTCTTTGAGATCCCTCCCAGCAAAGCACCCCTAACTCAGGAGTTCCTTTGTCCCAGTGTGTGAGCAGCTCAGGCCTGGTCTGACTCACAGGGTTCACTTTGTTCCAAGCCATGCTGCTCACGCTGTGACCACTGGTTAAATCACACCTGTATGACCACAGCAGCTCCAGGCTGGGAGCTGCAGCTTCTGCTGGGCTTTGATCTACTTCTGACAAAAGTGATGCTTTTAAGGATGTTTCCTCCTGCTTTTTCTCCTCCTTCTTCTCCTCCTCATCCTCTTCGTGTTCAGCTTCATCTGTCTCAGTGCCTGAGGTAACAGGAGGTTCTGAAAAGCACAGAAGTGGCAGAGTCTGAGTAGAAACATTTCAATTTTCTCACTCTAATTATTAACACCAGAAGAAAAATTTGCCCTTTCAGCAAATATTTTGCAGGGGAAAAGAAAAGAAGTGAAGATTTGAGGAATTAAGACATCCTAACTTCTAAAACTGTGACTGAAATTGGCTGGGGACAGAGCAGACACCTGGAGTGGGCCAGGTCTGCTGCAGGTGTTTAATGAGTGGGATCAGTTACCCAGAAAAAGTGAGGAATTTCTGTGGAAAATCAGGAATTTCTGGATGGAAAGAGGGTACTGAGCAAAGAACAAACCTTTAAGGACAGGAATCTGCCGATAAACTGCGAATTTGGGTTGAAAAATATTCTCCATGAGAATCCTCTCCATGACAACTAAATCCTGCTGCAGGTTTTCTGATGCTAGGATGGCTTTGGAATGGCATTCCTTCTCCTCCTGGGGCCTGGCAGGAACAGCACTCTCTGGAATGATTATGGAAGAGGTTGAATCACAGAATCATGGGATATTCCAAGCTGGAATGGATCCATAAGGATCATGGAGTCCAACAGGCCCATGCTGCCTGATAAGAGTTAAATGGGATATAAATGGTTTGGACATGATAAAACTTCACACAGAAAAATCAAGGGATAAGAATTCTCCTCCTGCAAAAAGCAGAGACTTGGAAAAAATACTTTCATTATGGATTTTTTCTTGCTTTAATTTTGTTTTCTTTCATTGCTCAGATACTTCTGGAATCTCTCACAAATGCTGTTCTGCTTCTCCTTTTCAAAGTGAGTACCAGCAAAGCTTACCCTGGGTTTTTATCTTTATTTAAGACAATTTCTGATGGCAGTGTACAGAGAAGTGCAGCCCTGCCCAAGATTCTTTAGCAAACTCTCTTGCAGGTTCCAGGCAGGCCAAAGGTGTTTTTCAGGCAGTTTTCCCCACAAATCCCAGGAATCTGCCTGGTTTGGGAGGATGAGAACAGGGCAGAAAAGTGCAATGGTACCTTTGGCAGAAGGCACAGCCACAGCCTGCCCGTGCTCTTCAGCTGAGGGAGATTTGCTGCTTTCCCCTGCTGGGGCTCCAGGCTCTTCTGTCTTTGTAGGTTCTGGTTCTGAGGCATCCAGTGAATTGTCCAGATCCCAGGAAGTCACCATCATCCCTGGGAATGGATTTCCCTGTCACACAGGCTCTCTCTGGGTACCTTATTGCAATCCCAGCAGAGCTTTGCTGGGTGCTCTGCACCCCAACTGCTGGGCTGGGGGCTTTGGAACCAGCTCTGCTTCCAAATATGTTGATATTTGAACTGACATCTTTGATTGAATATTTTAATGTCATCTTTTAATTGCTACATTTTACAAATTTACAGAAAAGGTTGCCTGCACTTAACAAGAATCAGTAAAGCAGTTAAAATACTTTAAAGCTCCCCTGTTGTGTGACTGTTCAGCTCCATCAGGGTTTTTTGGGGCTGTGGCTCCCCTGGAGCTGGGCCAGCTCCCACACAAAGCTTGCCCTGATGTGCTCAGGGGTAGGAATGAGCCCTGCTGATGCTCCAGGCACACAAAAAAGTGGCAAATACCTTTTCAAAGCAGATCATTGTCTACTTTTGGGGTTTATCCCCTCTTTTTACACACACTAACACAAAGGAAGAGTGTTTGGAAGAGCGTTCCACATAATTTGTTTGGCTTCATAGATACAAAAATGGCCCCAGTGAGGCAAAGCTGACACCTTAGAGACTCCTCTGCAACGGTTTTGGAGCACTGAGGTTGCACATCCTGTAAAATTGCACAGATCTTGTGGGCCTGCCAAGGTTTTCTCCCACCAGAGCTTCTCTTCTTTGCATTGTGGCAAACAGAAATAGAAACCTGAAAAGTTAAGGGGGGAAAGGGAACTTTGCTGTTTCAAGGGGAGAGCTGAGGATTAGCTGGGCAGTGCTGAGGCAGCTCTCTGGGGTTGTTAACAACATTTTTATTGCAACCATTCAGTGTTCCAGCACCCAAATCAAGCTTCAGGAGAGGCAGAAAAAACCACCACAAACACACTGCCCTGCCTGAATTTCAAGCTCTGGAAGTGGAAGTTGAGGAAACTTCTCCTGCTTAGAGATGGAAGAAAACCATCCCCTGTTGTGTCTCCTGCCCAGGTTTACCTTTCTCTGCCACAGTGATTGTCTCACATTGCACTTCCTTGGTTTTGACAGCTCCAGAGATGGTCTGCACCATTTTTTCTTCAAAGTACTCAGTGCCAGCTTTAGAGTCACAAATCTCCAGATAAATCTTATTCCTCTCCCTGGAAAACAAAGGAAACACCTGGTGGTGACTCCCTGGGAAAACTCTGCCTGGAATTCTCAGTGTCTTTACCCAGGAGAGGCTATTCCATGTCTTAAATGTCCTGCTTTTTTGGGTTGCTGGGTTCATCTTCCAGCAGCTCTTTCTGATCTCTGTGATGCTGCTCTAAAACAGGAATGGCCTGTGGAGAACAGAACACAAGCAAAGCAAAAATCCCTACTCCAGCTGCCTGAGAACTTTGGGGGAATTCAGAGGTCAGAGCTCTCATCACTCAGGAGGGAAAGGCAGAGCAGCAAGAGACAAAATGGAAATTTCTCCTTTTGTTTTGCAGCATTTCCACCACAGTTCTGCAGTTCAGAGGAGCTGTCTGCTATGTTTCACTCTTCTCAATTAATAAATAATTAGAAACTACACACAAGAACCAATGCAGCAGTTTGAAACATCTTCCTGTTTTCATGAAAATGAAATTTTCACCCTCCTCCACCCTGGACTGTCCTACCCTGCCCTCATTTCTCAGTGGAAGGGAGTAAGAATTCCATCAGGAACACGGAGCTGTGAGAAATGGGGACCCATGCACGGGCTTTGCTCTCAGAGACACGGTGCCAGCTGACTTACAGAACTCTCTCAGCCTCCTCTGCCTCCGTGGACACCAGAGCAGTGGGCACATCCAACATCCAGAGTGTGTCTGTCTCTGTCAGGAAAATCTCCACCCTCTGCTCCAGCTCCGCCTCCGTCAGCGCTGCCTCCAGCTCCCGCTGCCCCCCTGGAAAGCCAGGCCAACAAACAAATCTTCTGCTCGTAATTAACACCAGGCAAATTAATCCTGGCACTGCTGCAAGGCCCTGGGCTGGCCCAGGGTGCCACAAATCCCACAGGGTTTAGATTTATAATTATTGGGTGGGCTCTTTACCAGACAGGCTCAAAGCTGGGTCTTGCTGAAGTTCTGTTTCATCCAAGGCAGGTGGGGTTGTTGATATATTTGATGTCCAAGTGCTGCTTCCATGTGGCCTTCAGGAACAACAGACAAGCAGAAATTGTCTTAAAAAACTACAAAAAGTGTTTATTTTCTGGAGGCACTTTGTATTTTTAACTCCTTTTTCATGTCTATTTGCTCCTGGTTGATATCCCAACCCCTGGGATTGTCCTTTGGAAACATGGCCAAAAAAGCAATATTTTCATGTCAAAAATCAATATTTACAACTGTAATTATAAACTGCAAATAATTACAATTGTCATTATAAATTGGAAATATTTACAACTGTAATTATAAGTTGTAATAATAATAATAATTGTAATATAATAATTACAATTATTCTTTGCATTTTGTTAACGCTGTGGCTCAGGATTTTTCATTTAAAACACCAATGTTTATTTACCTTCCTTGCAGATTTAATTGAGTTTGTCAGCCCAGAGTTACCACTGGCTTTTTGTTTCTTCCCTCTGTGCTGGATTTTGGAAATGAAGGGATGTAGTGAACAAAATTTAGGAGTTTTAGCTCCAAATTTTTTATTTATGAGCATTTTTGGAGGTGGGTGCACCCAAATTACAGAGGTAACTTGCTTAAATAATAAGAAAACAGAGAATTCTTCGTGTGTTAACAATATGTTCTTAGTTGAACATAATTTTTAATATTTAAATTTGAAATTTTAATTTCTATATTTTATAAGTTTGTATAAAAGGTGCTCTGCACTTCCCAAATCTCCCTAAAGCAGGCAAAATATTTTAAAACAAAGCTTTTCTCACCTGGGCCCAGCAGAGTTCGGGTCTGGCTGGAAGAGGGGATGTGGGGTCACGTTCTTCCCTTCATCATCAAAAACCTGGGGAAACATTGAAACAATCGGGATTATTCCCAACCCAGACTACACTTGGCACTTGGAAAGGCTTTGCATTCCTGCTTCCCTTCAGGATCAGCTCCAGGAGCTGCCACCTCTGCTGGCATTCCCTGGAAACCCAAATTCCTGTCTCCCTGGGGCTTTTCCAGCTCATTTATCCCCTAACGACCACCAAGGGTGAGTTATTGATTGTGATTAATCCACCCCAATTAACAGCGCAGCCGAAGAAGTGAGGGAACAATCAGACATCCTTTTAATGACAGAACCAATTAACACATCCTTCTAATGACAGTTTCAGTGCAGGAAGCTCCATGAGTGCTTAATGATTCCCAGGTTACGTTTGGGAATATCCTGGGCTTTGGGTGGATTCAGGGAGGTGCTCCAGTAACAAAGCCCAGAATTGTTAATTTTCCTCAAGCCGTGGCTGCCCCTGGAAGGGTCCAGGGCCGGCCTGGAGCAGCCCGGGATGGTGGGAATGTCCCTGCCCCTGGAATGGGATGAGCTCTGAGGTCCAACCCCGCCACTCCAGGGGTCCTGCAGGACGATTTGGGGCTCTTCCCGCCCTTCCCTGGGATGCTCGCGGGTCCTCTCACCTGGACGGGAGCCTGGCTGCCCCCCGGGTCCCCCCTGTGCGCAGCTTTTCCCTGGGAAGCCGTGGAAGTTCTCCGGGAACTCGGGGCCTGGCTGCTCCTTCGCCGGGGTTCGGCACATCCCGGTCCTGCTCCGCCCCTGGAATCAGCCAGGGAGCCTTGGGAACCCTCGGGACTGGG
>VZRX01011564.1:0-23305 GCA_013398075.1 Notiomystis cincta | reverse complement strand
TTTTTAGATTTTATTTTTAATTTATTTTAAAAAATTTATTTCATTTTCATTTATTTTTATTTTTACTTCATTTTAATTTTTTTTTCCCAGCAGCTTCCCTCTGCCAAGCTTTATTTTATTTTGGATATGACAAGACACAGCTCTGCTCTAGCAACACCTCCAGGCTGAATAATGTTTCTTAACCAGCTCCATCCATCTCCCCAGCCAGCACAGCTGAGTGATCCTCACTGCAGCACTCAGTGCCTACAAACCAACGATGCCCTAAAATATTCATGCATTCTAATAAAGCCAGGCTGGGCTTTTTTTCATCCAACATCAACATCTAATTTTCCAAGGGGGCCTGGGAACAGTAAACAATTGCTCCGTGGGAAATGCAACTTCCCTCCCATCAATACACCCAGTCCTGCTCCCCTGGAATCACCAGCGAGGACAAATCACTCAAATAAATGGGATTTGCAACAGGATCCTCACAAATAATCACAATTTAACTCGCTGCTGATAATCCCAGGCAACACCTGGTTATTTCCAATGCTTTGTTCTTCCCTTCCAGGGCGTGCTGGGTTTAAAATCAACTTCCAGGACCTTCCATTCCAGCTGATCACCCTGTCCTCTGCTAGAAAAGCAGCAGGAAGAACACATCCAATTCCCTCTGGAAGGCAGTTCCTTCTTTCTCCTGCCTTCAGAGCACTGGGGTAGCTCCTAAATAGTGGAAATACTGGCTTTTATCCCAAATAAAAGCAATATTTCTGAGAGCATTTTCCAGGCAACCCCCGGGATGAGAGAGGAGCTGAAATTCTCTCCTGTCCCAGGGACAAGTGGATCTGGTGAAACATCTCCAGAAGTTCATCAACAGCAATAATCAGAAAATTTAGCAAAACCAAGGCTTGATTGTGGCAGGGTTTGAGGGGTTCTCAGAGGTTGAATGATTTTGGTTTGGTTTTTTTTTTTAATTCTTTCTTCTTCTTACCACGGACTCACCATTGCAGACAACGGGATTTAAAGCAGCCACTGCTCACTGCAGAGTTTTCCAAGCCAATCCCAGGGTTCAGAAGGAAGCCACTGGGAATAACTGGGAATTTCCCCTCCTCCAGGCACAACCTGCTCACTCTGACCACCCTGAGCAGTTCTGGCTCTGTCCAGAGACCACGAGCACCACCCCAAACCTCCCACAAGGAACAACAGCAGCCGGGACCTACCAGAGCGAGGATCCCTCCGTGCCAGCAACTTCCAGCACATCGTATCCATCCTCCAGCTGAAAATCCATGAAAACCAGGGCAATGGTGTCTCCAGGCTCGGCCAGGATAGTCCAGGTGCAGTCTGCATTGTTGCCATACTCCAGAGGGAAGTGAGGGCTGGAGATGATCCCGCTCTGGCCCCGCAGGGTCCCTCCGCAGGCGTCGTCGGCTGCAACGCAAGGCGAGGGCTGAGCCCTGAGCTGCTCCAAGACCCAGCCCAAAACCCCTCTGGTTTGGTCAGGAGGAGCTCACTGCCCACTCTTAAGGATGAGGGATGTGAATTCCAGCAGGATCAGCCAGGGGTTCATTCCTGGCATGTGTTGGTTCATTCCCCACCTCGCTCTTGGTTTGGATTTAAGCACCCCCAGTGCCAGAGCTGCTCCCAGATCTCCTGGGGAGCCCATTCCCAGCACATCTCACTGGCAGACACAACGTCCTCACTTGTTCTTGCCCAAATTTCCTGTTCCATCACAGAATCCCAGGATCATTTAGGTTGGAAAAGCCCTCCAAGAGTCCCACCAAGATCCCCACCCAGCCCAAACTCCTGCCCCAGGTGCTGTTCTCCTCCACAGCAGCCAAGGTGGCATCCCTGGGGAGATCCCAGCACTTGCAGCCCTCCCACCAGGCCAGCAGGAACCAAACTCAGCACACGGAGCTGGAATTGATGGATCTGTGCTGGAAGGATCAATCCTGATCCAGCTGTGCTTCCCCAGCCACTGCTGAGCTGCAGCTCTGCACACACATCTCACTCCTTCCCCTTCCCCCTGGGTCTGCCCTCATCCTTTGTAATTCCAAAGTCTGGGATTCCAAGGAATTACCCTGAGCTGGGTGAAGGGAGCACAGCCAGTTCCCAGGGAGAAGAAGTGTGGAGGTGAGCCCAGCATCCCAACATCCCCCTGTCCCAGGAGATCCTCCCACACCCCCTGGATTCCTCCTCCTTCCCACCATGAATTCCTCTTCCATGCTCTGGATGCATCAAGACCAGGGCAGAGGCAAAGCTGCCAACACAGGGATGAAATGTCACAAAGCAGGGGGAAAGCAGGAAAGAAAAAGTACCAGGAAATCCTGGATCAGGGGTGGGATCCTTCAGGACCTCTCTGTTATCCCACTGCACAGGTCTGTTCCCAAAAAAGCTCCCCAGATTTTAACCTGCTCATCCAGTTTATCAGGATCCCATCCCCAACTTCCATCAGGAAATGGAATAACACCTCCAAATACATTTAAAGAACTTCCCAATGATCATGACCAATAAGCCAATTTTAATGGGATTCATTATGATCTACACAGGCCACAAAGATCTGTTACCCTCAGGGAAATATATATTTATTAAATATATTTATTCTCCTTCAGGCAAGAGCTTTGGAATCATCCTTTTCCCTGCAGAAGAAGGGGAAAATCTTTTTGATAGGATGCAAATCCTTCTGCCCCTTGCTCCAAGAGGAATCTGTGTCCCCAGTTTATCAGCCAAGCACTACTGGGATGCTCCTGGGAGCCCACTGATGCTGCTGGAAGTGCAGCAGGGCTTCAAACCCACCCTCTGCAGCCTGGCTTTGCTGCTTTCTGCTTTCCTGGAACAAGATTTAAGTATTCCAGGAGAATATTCCTTCTTCCTGCCTTCCAAAAAATGCTTCACGTGCAACTTCCGAGGCGAAGTCTTGAAGGATCAGGACCAAATCCATCAAAAAAGAAGTGGCTGCCCCCCAGGAAGCTGCAGCCCCAGCAGAGCAGCTGAAAAGCACATTTTGTGCTGCCCTTGGAGCCATTCCCACCGAGGGAAGCACCTGGGAGCTGGATTTTCCTCCTTCCTGGAGCAGCTCAGGAGCCACCAGCCCCACTGTGGACTGAGGACTGGAAGGGCAGCGTTGAAATCCAGCACAGGTTTGGCACTTCAGCCTGGAAATGCAAACCTGGGCCTTTCCTCCAGCTGGAGAGGGCATCTCAGGAATGGAAAGGATGCCCAGGCTCGGCTCCAGCAGCAGCTGGGGTCAGAATTAATCCCTCCCTTCCCAGGATTTCTTCCACAAATGGTGAAGGAAGCTGGGCAAGGAGAAGACTCTGCCTCCCCTCCTTTCCCAGCAGAGAAATGCTGTCAGAGCAGAGGGAGCTGCTCCATCCAGGCAGGGAATTCCCTTTTCTCCTCACAAAGTGCTGATCTGCCCTTTCCCAAAGGGGAATTTCAGGGAATTTCAGCTTTGAGGTGAAGGGGCAGGAGGGGCAGCTGAGGGCACTTGGGGTGTTCAGCTGGAGTGGGGGGGACTGAGAGCTCAGAGGGGCTGCAGCTCCTCCTGAGGGAATATTGGATGGATTTAGGGAAAGGTTCTTCCCCCAGAGGGTGCTGGGCACTGCCCAGGCTCCCAGGGAATGGGCACATTCCCAGGGCTGCCAGAGCTCCAGGAGAGTTTGGACACTGCTCTCAAGGTGGGATTGTTGGGGTGTCTGTGCAGGGCTGAGGTAAATCCTCACTCAAAATACAATTGTGGTCATTGGAAACACAAGAATCACTTTGAACAACCTCCAAACTTAGCCAGGGTTGTACCAGGCCCCTTGGAGTCAACATTTAAATAACATTTCTGTCAAATATCCACATAAAGAAGGAAAAATCCCTCCCCAGGCTGCTGAGCCAACAAGGTGCTCTCCTTCCTGACCAGCCTGAGCCTTTCCTAATGATCCTTCACCCCTTGATTCTGTATTTTCACCTCCAGTGAAACTCAAATAATAATTTTTTTAAAAAAAAAGTGTTTTAGAAGTGACAAAACCAGTCCTAATCTGAAGGATAAGCAGAGAAAAGCATCAAAACTGATCATAAAAAACACCAGTGATGAGCATCCCTCCTCTCAAGTCACTCTGAGCCCCTCCTCACACTCCCTAAACACTCCTGATCCCAAAACAGCAGGGAAGTGCCCAAAAAAACCCCCACTGAGAGGTACAACACCTCTAATGTGAGCATTAAAAACATCCCAAGCAAACAACATTTGCTCACTTGGAACTCCAGCTCCACGCCCCAGCTTAGAGGGGCTGATTGATTGCACAGGCAGGGTCAATAAAAAGAATCAATAGAAGATGCTCTGCTGAAGTACACAAGGAATTGAGGGGAAGAGACTTCAAGAGCAGCAGCAAATGTTTTTGGTAGAACAACACAGACATTTGTGTATTTACAGACTCCCCAGCCCTCGTGGGAGCAGGATTTGTGAGGCACTCTCTGCAGTGAGGGAGGAAGGTGAAGTTTGCCTGCTCCTAACCTGGCAGGAATTTGGGAAGTGTTTGCAGGCAGCTTTTCCCTCCTTTAGAGCATCCCCAGCCCAGGGCACATCCCAGCACTCCACATTTCCTGGAGCACAGCACCACAATCCCCTGGGATGTGCCACAGGAGAGGGAATGTGACACTGGAAAGCAGAAAATGCACTCCCACCTTGCAGTGTTTGAGCTGGAACCATCTGCAGGCCGTGGGCAGGGGCTTGATCTTCTGGATAATTGAGATGGGATGGGTTGGGAAGGAGCTTAAGGATCATCTCATTTCACCCCTCCCACAGGCAGGGACACTTCCACCATCCCAGGGTACTCCAACCTGGCCTTGGACACTCCCAGGGATCCAGGGGCAGCCACAGCTTCTCTGGGAATTCCATCCCAGCGCCTCACTGCTCTCACAGGGAGGAATTTCTTCCCAATATTCAATCTGAACCCGCTCTCTCTCAATTTAAAGCCATCCCCCTTGTAAAACTGGGTTTTCCTCTACTTTAGACATGAAGCAGCTGTGCTGCATTCCCAACCCTTCACCACCTCATTCCCCCAAACCCCAGCAAGCCTTGAGGAACCCTTTTAAGATCACCCCCAAACCCATCACCCCCAAACCCCGAGGGGCTCCTGGGGGAGGTCCTGTTACCTCTGCAGACGGGGAGAGGGAAATCCCAGGAGGCTCCGTGTCCCGAGCTGGGCTGGCAGGTGAGCAGGGCGTGGCCCTCGAGGAAGAATCCGGGGTTGCAGCTGTACCTGACCCTGTCCCCGAGGCCGAAGGTGGTTCCCTGCTGGACTCCGTTCCGCAGCCGCCCCGGGTTCCCGCACGTGTGGCTGGGCAGGGCTGCAGGAAAGCAGCAGGCAGGGGGTGAAGATTCACTTAAAACATAAAAGTCGACGTTGAAAGCTGTAGAACCAGCTGGAGGAATTGCCAGATTTACTTCAGGCCCCTTGGAGTTAACTTTTAAGTAAGGGGTTTATTAAATATCTGCATAAAGAAGGAAAAGTCCCTCCCCAAGGTGCATAAAGAAGGAAAAGTCCCTCCCCAAGGTGCAGAAAGGAAAAGTCCCTCCCCAAGGTGCATAAAGAAGGAAAAGTCCCTCCCCAAGGTGCATAAAGAAGGAAAAATCCCTCCCCAAGGTGCCCTCCTTCCTGACCAGCCTGAGCAATTCCCAAACCACAACAACTTGATCCCAACCTTCCACCATCCCAGGCTGCTCCAGCCTGGCCTTGGACACTTCCAAGGATCCAGAAGCAGGCACAGCTTCTCTGGGAATTCCATCCCAGCCCCTCCCCACCCTCCCAGGGAGGAATTTCTTCCTAATTACTGAAGCTCTTTGCCCCCCATTTTTCTATCACTTGATTGCATTCAGTTATTCTGTATTTTCACCTCCAGTGAAACTCAAAAAGCAAAATATTTTTTTAAATGGTATTATAGAAGTGACAAAGCCAGTCCTAATTTGAAGGATAAGCATAGAAAAAGCATCATGAGTTGATTAAATCCAGAGATCACATTTTTATCCCTGCAACCCAAGCAGGGTCAGTTTTACACCTTAAAACCACCCAAACCCCAGCAAAACTGACTGCCTGGCAGAAAAAAAGCCCCAACGTTTCAGTTCACCAGGATTTATAATTCACAGTGTTTAATTCAGATTTCACACACCTGACTCAAACACAGCTGGACCCAGCTCCACTTAAGGCAAAACAGAGCCCAACAAAATCAGGGGAATGTGGGATACTGGACCTAAGGTGGGAAAGCTGCAGCTGAAATGCCAATAAATCCTCAGGCAGTGCCTCTGTGCAGCAATTCCAGGGAATTTAAACAAACCCCACAGCTCTCCACGAGCCACTCCTAACGAGACCGACTCCAATCAAGGCTTTAGAGGCAGATTAAAAACCCAGGGGGAGAGGAGCAGGCCTAAAAATGACTTTATAAAATTGAAATTGAGCCCTTGTGCAGCATCTCCTGTTAGGGCTCCTCTCCTCAGGGCTGCAGGGGCAGGGAAAGGCCCCATTCCCAGCCCTGGGAATGTTTGTCAGGGGAATCTCTCTGAGCAGAGGGAGCTTTGCTCTGCTCCCTGCCAAGGAAAAAGGGGAGATCCAAAGGAAAATGATGCCCTGGAATACGTGGAGAGGGATAAAACCCAGCCAGGGCTGAGAGCAGCTGGGAAAATGGGATCAAAATCCTGATCCCGAGGCAAATCCTGCCCTGGGCAGCACCCAGGGATGGGGAGGGGATGTTCTGGTATTCCTGACAGGAGGGAATGAAGGATGAATCCCAAATGGACACAGCAGCATCCCCTGCTCCCAGAGAGACCACCTGGGTCTGTGGTGAGCCCAGCTCTGGAAATTCTGGAATGGGATTTGTGTTAATGGCACGTTCAGAGCCACTCCTGGGCTGCTTCCATCAGGTCTGGGGGTTTTCCTGCTGTGCCCAGGAGCTCTGGTCACACCTGAGTGTCCCCAAACCCAGTTTTGGGGGATTTCAGGGGGTTTAATGCTGTCCCTGTGAGCTCTGGTCACACCTGAGTGTCCCCAAGCCCAGTTTTGGTTTTTTTTTCTGCTGTGACTGATCACACAGAGTCTCCCAAAGCCCAGTTTTGGGGATTTTCAGCTGTCCCTGTGAACTCTGATCACCCATGAGTGTCCCACACCCAGTTTTGGGGTTTTCCAGCCATGGCTCTGATCTTTGGTCACCCCTGAGTGTCCTAAACCCCATTTTTGGAGGTTTTCAGCTCTGGTCACACTTGAGCATCCCCAGGCCCAGCCCTGGGCTGCAGAAGGAGCAAATCCCAGCTCCTGACACCTTTTCCTCCCCCCACACCCATTTTTTACACCCTCCCACAAAGGCCCTGGGGCTGGGAAGTTCCACCTGGAAATATTCCTGCCCAGGCAGGTTCTGAGAGCAGGGGCTGCTGTCAGACCCAAACAGGTGGAAAATCAGGCCAGAACCAACATTTCATTTCCTGTAATGACACTCAAACCCCCAATTTAATTAAATTACCAATGTCACTTTTTTCTTTTTTTTAAATGAACCCATTCCTGATTTTATGCTTCCATCCTTTAAAATTAATGAGTAGAACTCCGCTATAAATAAAAATCCATCATTTTTAAAAGTCAATCTCTACCACGAGCTGCTCTCTACTTAATGAACTGTGAAGAATCAGACAACCCTGACCTGCATGGGATCTTAAAATCAGACTTGAAAAACAGATCTCAGATTAAAATTCTGCTTCACTGGGCTGCCTGCACATCTCAGATCTGGTCCCAGGAGGGGAGGCACAGCATTAACCCCCTGCTGCCCTGGGGCACTGCAGGGAACCTGGACTGGGGGGTTTTAAATCACCAATGTGCAGGAGACAAGGAGATCTTCAAATTCCTGCTGCTGCAGAGAGAAAAATGATTCCAGAGGGGTTGGGGTTACATGCAGAGCTGGTGAGGTGCCCAGGTGAGGGTTCACTCCACGTGAAGAGCCTGTGCCCAGGGAACCTCTGATTTCCCATCCCTGAAGTGCCCAAGGCTGGGTTGGAGAGGACTTGGAGCACCCTGGGATGGTGGGAAGTGTCCCTGGCACTGGGGTGGGATGGGATCAGCTTTAAGGTCCCTCTCTCCCAAACCAGTCTGGGATCAGCCCCAAGGAGACCTGCTGGAGTCTCCCTTGCCCTGGAGAGGGGAGGAGCAGAGCCCAGAGACACAGCACTGGAGCTGCACAGAATTCCAGCTGGAACCAGGGCTGGAAAAGGCCTCCAAGGCCCCCAATTCCAACCCCACCACGGTCACCACTGAACCCAGTCCTCAACACCACCCCCACACTTCCATCAGCAC
The DNA here is from genome assembly GCA_013398075.1 of Notiomystis cincta. Taxonomy (NCBI): domain Eukaryota; kingdom Metazoa; phylum Chordata; class Aves; order Passeriformes; family Notiomystidae; genus Notiomystis; species Notiomystis cincta. Next base: position 15,014 of record VZRX01011564.1, on the reverse strand, counting down.
TTCCAGGGCTGGAGACTCCATTCCCAAACCTCTTCCAGGGCTGCCCAGCCCTCCCAGGGAGGAAATTCCCCAACCCTGCCCTGGAGGCTGTTTCCTTTCCTCCTGTCCCGTGGAGAACAGTCTGGCACCTCCTGGCAGGGAGTGTGGAGAGCCCCGAGGTTCTCCCTGAGCTCCTCTGCCCCAGGCTGAGCCCCCCCAGCCCCTGAGCTGCTGCTCTGCTGCTGCAGGACCTTCCCCAGGGGGGCTCCAAGGTTCTGGAGATGTCCTTGGACCCCTGACTGTCCCCAGGCCTTGGGATCCCTGCTGGGTGACTCCCTGAGCTGCTGCAGCCACTGATTTTACGGATTTGGGATTCTGCTCCAACACCCCTGAGCAGAGATAATATTATTGCTCATCCCTGGCTGGCTCCAACAACCAGAGCCCTGCTTGCTGCAGGGATTAACAGAACTGGATTATTTACCTCAGATGTCGCCCAGAATAATGTTATTAAAGCTTTGTCTTCCCCATTTACCAATTCCACTGGAGATTATGAGGAGGGATTTTTTTTTCCCCCCTCCCTCCCCACAAAATCTTTGTTCCCAGCAATCAGGGGAGTATTTCCCAGTGATTGTATGGAAATGATCACAGCACGGAGCAGATCTGTGCACATCAAGGGAAGGTCCTGCTACTCATTTTGTAGCGGAGTCTGTTTCTTCCCATGATGAATTCAGAGCAGTTTATTTTATTTGGATCTGAACAGCTGCCAAAGCCTTATCTTATTTTACGACAGAGGAAAGGAAATGGGATTACACTGCTGCAGAGGCACCTCCAATGTCACTGTGCCAGGGCTTGCTGGGCACAGGACACCTCCCTGCCAAGGTGACCCAGCAGAGGAGCCACTCTGGGGGTGCTGAGGGGCAGCACAGGCACAGAACTGGAGCAGAACCGGAGCAGAACTGGAGCAGAACCGGAGCAGAACCGGAGCAGAACTGGAGCAGAACCACGGCTGTCACACGAGGTGACCACAGACCACAGCTGACACACAAGAAAGCACCAAGTGCTGTGGGAAACAGTCAGGGACAAACCCACCAGAACCTGGAGCTCTCCCCACTTCCTGCAGCTTCCAGTCATCCCTCCAAGGCACTCGTGGAGCACACAGGAACCTGGGGGGCACAAGAGCAGCCCCTGCCCTCCTGAACTTCCTCCTGCTCCACGTCTCTGCTTTTTTCTGTCCTCTTTCCTTTCAGTTTGGGCCCATCCTCTGGAACCTCAGGAATTCCTGGGATTTGTGTCTCACCCTCCCTTCTGGTGGGAGGTGTCCCTGCCCACTGGGGGTGGAAGAGTTTTAAGGTTCTTCCAACCCAAACCCCTCTGTGATCCTGAGATTTCACCCTGGGAGCACCACCCAGGAGCCTCCTTCATCCACACTTTTATCCCCTTTATCTGTGAACTCCAGAGCAGATCTGACTCCTGGATTCCACAGGGTGTCACTGAACAAACTGGAAATGGAAAACCAGAGATTTGAGGCATTTCCATCACCCATTCCCAGGAGCTGCTGCAGAGCTCCCAGAACTGCTGACCTGCACCAGCAGCCTCAGCCCCACCCATTGATTTTCATTTTTTCCCTCCCTTTCTCCCTGCTCTTCTGAGCTGTGAGCTGCTCCAGAACTCCCAGACCTGCTGATCCACCCCAGGGGCTCCATCCCATCCACCTTCAGCTCCTGCATCCATTTCTTTTTAACCAGGCTGCTCCCAACTTTCCTCATCCCAGGATGGCTCCACTGCGAGTTTTCAGCATCAGGAGCTTTCACAACCTGGTGCTCGTCAAGCTGTGCCTCCTTGTTCCAGTTCATTCGAAATTAATTAGGAGTTTTTAAGTCATTAGATGTGACTCAACGCATCCTTGGCCACAGTCCCACCATCACAACGCATTCAGCCTAATTACATCAGCCTCTCCCAAGCCCCCAAAGCTCTCAGGATCAGCAGGGAAAGAAAAGGAAAAAAATATTAAAAGTAAAGAGCTGCTTCTCTCCTTGCTCACTACATCCATGGATTTCAGCTCCTTGACCTATTCCAAACCCATCCTCACCCCCCCGAGGAGAAACCTTCCCTATTTCCTACTCCAATTAACCTCCAGCTCCATTTTCCCTGTTGATATTGCTGGAATATGAAGCAAGCCTGAGTTTTAGGGCTCTATTACCCTATTTACATAGCTAAAAGCAGCTTTTTTATGGCTTGAATTACCCAGGCTGGTTTACGACAGAGATTTCCACACCATCATTGTTCTAACCTTGAAATCTTATCAAGGAGCGTGACTTTTATGATATGAGGCTGTGCATTACATCCCTGCATTCCCAACTAATTTTCATCCCTAATAAAAGAGGAAGGAAGGAGAGGCAGGCCCTGCCAGAGCAGCAGCAATAATTTATAAATCCCATGGAGCAGGCAAAGTAACAAAATCATTGACCTCCAGCACTTGGCTCAGCCAGTGCTGCACACACTGCTCCAAATTAATCCCCACTCTGATTTTGGGGGATTTTTTTAACCTTTCTTTGCGTTTTCCTGCCTTTTCCTGGATATTTGGGAGGGTTGGAAGTCAAGATATCCATGGGAATCAACAGGAGATATTCCCACTCATGAGCCAGCCTGCACTGGAAATTCAAGGAAAAACCCAGATTTTTAAGAAGAATATCCCCAAGATTTCCATCAGAATTCAGAAATTAAGTGGACACAGAGAGTGGAGGAGGGATCCACAGAGATCCATTTCCTCTCACTCTGCATCCATAACTCCTGGGCCAAGTACCCCAGGGATACTCCAGGATTCCAGCAGTGTTTTAGTGCAATCTGCTTCAGTTCAGAAGAGTTTTAATCTTCACCAGAACTGTCCAGAGCTTGCTGCAGCAAAGGAAATAAATGGGATCATTTTCATTTCATTCTATCCTTTTTTTTTTTTTTTTTTTTTGCCTTGTTTTTTTTCTCTTATCACACGGGAAAAAANGCCAGAGATAAAACTAAATGGAAAGTATTTCCCACCCCCCACCCCCTCCAATATTTCTCTGTTCACTAAAAACCAGCTGGGAAGTTACTTTTGGATAATAACAACCAAAATGGTTCATCATCCATCTTGTTTGTGGGAGCAGTTCTGGGGCTTTTTTCTTTTGGAAACTCAGTTTCAGTTTTCCATTTGCCTTTCTGGAAATGTGCTCCAGCAACTTCAGAGCAACTTCAGCACAACTTCCAAGGATAATGTAAAGACAAAAATACCACATTCAGTTCCAACATGGAGGGGAAAAAAGGGAGAATTTCACTAAGAATCCAACAGAAACAGCTCAAAAGAATTCCCATTCCCACTTCTATTCCCTTTTTCCAACTCCACTCCTGATTTTAGCTGGTACTTTGATTATTCTGCTCATAAGCAACACAAACCTGCCTTCTCTAAGGGCAAAAGAGATTCAAACCCTACTTAAATTTGGGGAGAGCAGGAGGAGCAGCCACAGCCACCCCCAGCCCTGCCCCCTGTTCCAGCTGCTGGGAGGATGGAGAAGGAACAAAATCTGATTATTGCACAAAGTCACCCACCCAGGGCCTCACCCCACACTTCACAGCAGGCTCCAAAGCCCAGGCTGAGGGTGGGAAGAGTCTGAGATTCCCCATCTGAGCTGATGGACACTGGGTGCCACTGCTGGGCTGCTCTGCTGCTCTTTGTTCTGGGGGGAAAAAGCCACTTCCAGCTTTAGAGGCCTCGTTGCTGATCCATCTCCTGTGGCTCCTGGCTCCTCACCCAGGAGCTGCAGCCAGCTACATTTGTTTTAATAAATATTGCACAGCACACAGCATTCCCAGTCCCCTCCTCTGGAATGGGCAGGGATGGGGACACCCAGGTGTCCCCACTGACAGCAGCATCACACAGAGCTCGGTTTTCCCTCTCCCACCTGGCACTCCCAGCTTCCAGAAGCCTTTGGAAGGGCAGGTGGGGGTTTCACAGCACATTCCTGCTCTCCCCTGTTCCCAAGTGAAGAGACTGAGTCAGCTCCCAGCGAGGTTAAATCCTGAATAAATCCACTTCCTCAGAAACCCCCAGAATTCACAGCTTCCACTTGCTTCAGCTTCCTCTCAGATTCCATAAGGTCTGGCTCACACCCACAAATAAACAGGGATAAACTTGTTTGTTTTCATTTTCCCACTGCCTTCAGAATTTATCCCTCCTCATTTAGTCCCTCTCACAGTTTATCTTTCTCTGCTCCTTCTTTGGGAAGCCTGGCTGTCCCCAGAAGCACCAAACTGCCCATATTTTGTAGGCAAAATCCCCCAGGACATCAACCTCCCAGAGAGGGAGGGGAACCAGTGAGAGTGAGAGCACAGAGTTTGTGGGGAGAGGAAAAATGAAATATTACACCACAGACAGCAAAATACAACATCAATTTCTAACAAAAGCCCAAAAAAAAAAAAGACTGAACTGGCAGTGCAGCCACCTCCCACCAACACTCAGGAAACCAAACCCGTCCCAAGGATGGGGCCATGAACAGCCCAGGAGCTGCCACAGAGATTCTGGTCACCACCTGCCTCCAGCTCTAGAGGCTCATTATTAATTTGTGGTCATAACCAATGGAAAAAAAAAAACCCAACCCAAACCTCCAGATGGTAATTTTATCCCCTTCACTGCAAACACAGCTCAAGTGATCCAATTATGTCATAAAAACACGCCCAGGGCTCAGCCCTGCTTGTGTTTGGGAAGGGCTCACCTCTTTTAGCCCCACCTGGGATCTCCCCAGTGCCTCCATCCATTCAGGGATGAGAAATTATCCTGATTTCAGCAAGCTTACTCTGGTTTTTGGGGCTCAGAGGTGGGTGTTGGGGCTCTGGGGCTCAGCCCTGCCCTGTCTTTTCTCTGATAATCTCAGCCTATTTGAAGGAGAGTAAAATAAACTGAGATTAAGGCTTCAATCTATTCAGGGATGAGAAATTATCCTGATTTCAGCAAGCTTACTCTGGTTTTTGGGGCTCAGAGGTGGGTGTTGGGGCTCTGGGGCTCAGCCCTGCCCTGTCTTTTCTCTGATAATCTCAGCCTATTTGAAGGAGAGTAAAATAAACTGAGATTAAGGCTTCAATCTATTCAGGGATGAGAAATTATCCTGATTTCAGCAAGCTTACTCTGGTTTTTGGGGCTCAGAGGTGGGTGTTGGGGCTCTGGGGCTCAGCCCTGCCCTGTCTTTTCTCTGATAATCTCAGCCTATTTGAAGGAGAATAAAATAAACTGAGATTAAGGCAGGCAGGGAAGGGAACAGGGGAAATGACCACAGGCAGAGAGAAAATAAAGGAAAATAAAAGGAAAATAGAGAGTTCAGAGTGGACAGATCTGCAGCAGGAGGGAAACACTTCCCAGAGACCCCCAGAGCTGCTGTCCCTGGGGATTCTGGAGATCCCTGGAGCAGAGGGGGGGAGCCAACCCTCCCTGGCTCAGCCAGGACGTGGCCAAGGTGCTCTGGACCATCCCCCGGGACTGGGGATGCTCTGGACCATCCCTGCAGGGAATTTTGGCCTCCTGCCTGCCCCTCCCATCACCAGCAGCCCCTTCTGAGCCCTGTGCCCTGCCTGAGGGGTTTGGGAGGGAGGGGGAAATGTCCAATCCCCACCTGTGCAGCCGGAGAACCTTTCCAGGATGGAAAACCTGAGCTCTGGGAGTGCCCTGCCAAAATCCTTCCTCTTGGGGGTCAAAATAAATCAGGAGTGCAGGGAAACCTGGAGAGACATCGAGCTCACAAGGAGGTCCATCCCTCCCTTTTACTCAGCAGCAAAATGGGAAAAATCCCCTCATTCCCTCCTCCCTCCCTGGCCAAGCTGCACTCCAAAGTCTATCCCAAAAACCAAATTTGGAACAGATGTTCCAAACAGCCCAAGGAGACCTCAAATACACAGGGAATTTATGCAGGGAGATGTTACAAATGAAAAAATCTATATATCCATACTGCAAGGCACCTACTGTACAAACATTGTCATGGAAACAGGACATGGATCTGCTTTAAAGGACACAGAGCAAGAGGGAAAAGAAAGGGCTGGACTGAACCCAAAAAAACCCAAACCCAAACACCTCAAGGTGTCACAATTGGCCTGAATCTTCTTCCACTTTGGGGCAAAACCACTGCTTTAGTTTTCCATCACTGAGCTGAAAGCTGAAGGTTTGACTGGGACCAAACAGCTCTGAGGAAAGGCATCTCAAAAAGGGGTGTAAATGTAAAGACAAAAACACCACGTTCAGTTCCAACATGGAGGGGAAAAAAAAAGGAGAATTTCACTGAGAATCCAACAGAAACAGCTCAAAAGAATTCCCATTCCCACTTCTATTCCCTTTTTCCAACTCCACTCCTGATTTTAGCTGGTACTTTGATTATTCTGCTCATAAGCAACACAAATCTGCCTTCTCTAAGGGCAAAAGAGATTCAAACCCTACTTAAATTTGGGGAGAGCAGGAGGAGCAGCCACAGCCACCCCCAGCCCTGCCCTCTGTGTGCAGATGTTCCAGCTGCTGGGAGGATGGAGAAGGAACAAAATCTGTTTATTGCACAAAGTCCCCCTCACCTGCCCAGCACAATCCTCAGCTTCAGCTGCTCATGCCCTGAACATTTGCTGTTAAAAATCCACCAAATCACGACCAAACCACTCTGAGCCCTCCAGAACTCCCAAGGCAGAGCAGGGAGGGGGGAGTTCAGCCCCTTCAAAGGCTCAGGTTGGCAGGAAGGATTTCCAGAGCCCCTCTGTGATGTGGGATTTAACGTGGAAAGAGTAAAATCTCTGTTCTGGGGAGCTCTGAGTGAGAGGGGGACGAGAGGAGGGCAAAGAAGAGCCCGAGGGGCAGCTCTGATCTCTGATCCCTGGGACAGGAGCCAGGGAAGGGCTGGAGCTGTTCCAGGAGGGATTTTAGGTTGGATTTAGGGAAAAGTTCTTCTCCCAGAGGGTGCTGGGCACTGCCCAGGCTCCCCAGGGCAGTTTGACTGAAATCAGGTTTTACAGGAATCAGGTTTTACTGGAACCAGGATTTACTGGAACCAGGATTTACTGGAACCAGGATTTTGCTGCATTCAGTAAAATCAGGGCTTTACTGAAATCCCAGCCAGAGGGGAACGAGCATCACACAGCAGAACCCAAAAAAAGTTTCCATTGCCCTTCCCAAGCCCAGCAGGCAATTCCCACTGAGGGAAAAGCTGTGGCTCCCTCCTGAGCCCTGGATTTTGGGGAGGCAGCTCCTGGTTATCCAGGCTGGGAATGTGTCAGTTCTCAGGGGATTTCTGCTATGGGAGTCTTCACTTGTGGCAGAAATTCCACAAAAATCAGGGTATCAGGGGCTGACAGAGCTCAGAATTCCATAAAAATAGGAAATTCAGGGGCTGCAGAGCCCAGAATTCCATAAAAATAGGAATTTCAGCAGCTGCAGGCACAGAATTCCATAAAAATAGGAATTTCAGCGGCTGCAGGCCCAGAATTCCATAAAAATCAGGGTGTCAGGACCTGCAGAGCCTGGACAGGCTCAACACAAGCACCTGACACTTCTCCAAGCTCCCCAAACTTCCCATTCCCATTTGATTTGTCCCCAGAAAAATCAGGATATCCCTCCTCTCATCCCAGCCACTGCAGTGCCTGCCCCTGGAATTTCCAGGAGGAATTTCAGGGCTCCTGACTGCTGTTCACACAAATTGCTCCAGGGCTTTGCTGTGCTCTGCTCCACTGCCCTTGCAGCAGAACATGGATTTTCCTGTAAAAAAATCCAAATTCCAGCTGCTTTGGCCCACTGAGGATCTGCTCATGTGGAGTTACACACGTGGAACAAGGAATTTGACTCCCAGAAAGTTGGGTTTTTTTCCCTCCCTCAGCAGCCAACAGCTCCTGAGGTCACAAAATCCCATTATTGAAACAACAGGAGATGCTGGGAGCTGGTTTAGGATAAAAACACCACGACTTGGTTGAGAATTCCCAACCAAACATGATTAATGGGATTATTTTAGGGAATAAATCTGTTTTTTCCAGCAGTTCTGTGCTCCTGGTTTGATTTTTTAGGATGAGAGGTTGCATTGAAGAGTAGGATAAAAGTAATATTAATTATTCCAAGGCATTTTAAATGGGAAAAAGGCTTCCTCTGGTTTAATTCAGAGCATTAAAGATAGAAATATTTATAAATATATAACAAAATGTCTGGAATATGAACTCCAGGACAGTCTGGGTCTCTGTGCAGGACACTGAAAAAAACACAGATCCGACAATTTCTGACACAGCCTGTGGAACAAACTGCTCCCATTTCTCTGGATAATTTTGGAATCACCTCTCTGTCAGTTCCATTAGGATTTTGGAGGCTCCTGTGCTTCAAATCCTGTTTGTTTCCCTCACGCTGAGCAGGGTTTATGTAATTTTTAATATCAGAGAACTCACTCCACGCCAAATTCCAGGTCCTGATAAATCCAGGATCACTCCAGTGCCCATCCCAGACATTCCTGAGCTTCAGCCAAGCCCTACAAAGCAGCACTAAAGGGATTCAGCTGCAGGAGGGGAAAATTAATGGAATTCTATGACACAGCACTGGGGAAAAAAAATTAAAAAATAAAATTCCAGCAGCAAAACCAACTCTGAAAGGGATGAAAGGGTTGGGAAGAGGCTGAACCAGATGTTCCCATATCCAGGGGATAAATGGACATGGATTTGTACAGGTGGGATGCCCAGCCATGGGAAAAACCACCAGCTCTGCTCAGAACCAGGTAGAAATAGGGAGGAAAATGAGAGGAAAGAAATATTCCTGCAAATTTTCTTCCTCCACAAGGCCAGGGCGAAGCACTCACAGAATTCCTCAAACAAGGAGATGGAATTTCCACACCCCCAGATCCAACAGGGCTCAGGGGAAAGTTGTGGACCTTGCAGGCAAGAATTCCAGGGAAATTTCAGAATAATAAATACGTGTTTTAAAGCCAAATGCTTCCTAAAAATCCATCAGAGAGAAACAAAGATGGAAAACTGCTCCTGGATCAGCACTCCTGAGCTGAAGGGGTTACTTGGAGCCTGTTTTTCCATGCTTTTTTTACCCACCCTCTTTCTTTTCCCTCAGCTTTTGTGCAAAGCTGGAAACATCCAGCCATCCCATGCCTCCTGTTTATGGAATTACACCAGAGCTGCCAAATTCTCCACCCTCCATTCTCTGCTGCTCATTCCCAGGGATGGAGGCCACAATTCCCAGGCAGAAATGTGCATTTCTATCCCCTTTTTTTTTTATTTTTTTGGCCCCAGAATCTATTTTGAATCAATGAGCTCATCTTTTTCCCTCAGGCTGAAAACACACTCCTGGCATTTAGTGGGATTTTTTGGGATCCAGCCCTTCCCAAGGCATAAATCCTTGGATGGAGAAGTCTGATCCAGCAGAGAAACACTTGGATTTACAGGAATGCTGTAAAATATTCCTGAAATTGTGAATTCCTGCAGTGGTCTCAGCACCCTTTGGAGCACATCCAGGGAAGGGAGCTGGGAAATTGAATTGCTCCTAAAATTACCTGGGAAAAGAGTGGAGCCAGGTGGGGGCAGGAACAAGGGAAGGATGAAAAGAACAACCTCAAAGGGAGGTTTAGATCAGGGAATGTCCCTACATTCTCTGTCTATATAATCTATAGAATAGAAAATCGATATAATCAGAATTCCCTGATTTGCCTTCTAATCTCAGACAGGGTTTGGGACACTTTGTCCTCCAACTCAAAATCCTGTTGGCTTTGAAAATCTGAAAAAAAAATTGGATTGTGGTGTTTGGAGATCTGAATTGTGGGGTTTGAAAATCTGAATTGTGGAGTTTGGGAAGTTTGAATTGTGAGGTTTGGGAATCTGAATTCCAGGATTTAGAAACCTGAACTGTGGGATGTGGAAATCTGAATTGTGGGGTTTGAAATTCTGAATTGTGGGCTTTTGGAAACCTGAATTGTCAGGGTTGGAAACCTGAATTTTAGGCTTTGGAAATCTGAATTCCATGATTTGTAAATCTGAATTGTGGGGTTTGAAATGGGCCAAAATAAAGCACCAAAAGGGGCCCAATTAAAGCCCCAAAACGATCCAAAATAAAGCCCCAAAACGACCCAAAATAAAGCCCCACGGGCCCCTTGGAGCTTTTTCCCTCTGCTCCCTCACCCTCAGTGGCGCCTCCTCCCCTGGAGCCCCTGAGTGTCACTTGAGCTTTGTTCAAACCTCAACAGAGGCTCCTGTTTGCAGAGCATTAGCACTGCCCTCTCCAGCGCTGATTGGCCTCATTTGCATATGCAAATCCAACGCCAAGAGGAGACACTTAATATTCCCTCGACTTCATTTAGAGCTGCAGCGAGCGCGGGTCAATATCTGCTCCGCCTGAGTCAGCAAATGCTAATTAGCTCTGCTGCTTCCAAGCCTTAAAATCAATTAGTGGGATATTAAGGCAGACTGGCTGGGAGCTCATTGAAGTAATAAAAATCTTTTGTGTGGCTGGAAAGGAGAAAGAACGGGAAGGTTTGACTCTTCCTTCCCCGGGGAGAGGGGGAGGTCTGGGAGGAAAGCCTCTGGAATGTGGCTGGATGATCCTGGAGGAGAGAGAAGCTCCTGGAATGTGGCTGGATGGTCATGATGGGATCCTCATGGAGAGAGAAGCCCCTGGAATGTGGCTGGATGATCCTGGAGGAGAGAGAAGCCCCTGGAATGTGGCTGGATGATCCTGGAGGAGAGAGAAGCTCCTGGAATGTGGCTGGATGATCCTGATGGGATCCTGGTGGAGAGAAAAGCCCCTGGAATGTGGCTGGATGATCCTTATGGGATCCTGATGGGATCCTAGAGGAGAGAAAAGCCCCTGGAATGTGGCTGGATGATCCTGATGGGATCCTGATGGAGAGAAAAGCCCCTGGAATGTGGCTCTGCTCGGCTGGATGGGGAGGGGAAAAGGAGGAAGGATATCCCAAGAGCCACACGGATTTCAGTGGGAGTTTTCCCTCTGCCCCTGCTGGAACAACAAGAACACCCAGGGCCAGCAGGAGGAGTGGGAGCAGCACATCCACAGCCACCAAATCCCATGTCCAGGACAGAATTCCACAGTGTGGCAGCTCCAGCATTCCCGAGGCAGGAATTCCAGGCTGCCACAGCTCCAAACACCCCAGGAGCTCTCCAGGACCAGCACCAGGAGCTGCTGGGAAGGAGCAGTGCCACGAGGAGCTGCAGCACCAGCTCAGCCACCCCGTGGTCCATCCTGCATCTCAGAGATCCACTGGATCCTCCCAAAATCCCTGTGAGCTTCCCACCCCGAGGAGGGCTCTGGAATGAAGTGACTACACCGAGAAGATCCTTTGGAATCACCAAACACCCTCTGGAATCTCCTGGTTTACACCAGCTGAGGGTCACAGGCTCACCTCACCCTGCAGGAGAGGCTCAGGCAGGAAAATCCAGGGAAATGGGGTTTTTGAGGTGTCTCCCCTCACCCAGCTGCAGCTCCTGCACCAACTCCATGAATATTTGACCTTGGGAACTCATGGAAAGCTCCTGGATCCAGAGCCAAACTCAGCAAACAGCCCCATCCCTGCCCTAGGAGGCTTTTCCCACCTAAGGAAGCGCCAGTTCCTGGACAAGATTCCCGAATTCCCAGGGAAATCCAGCAGCCACCACAGCTGAATTTCCATTTATTTCTTCACCCTCTAATCCAGATTTCCTCTTTGGGAGTGCCTGAGCACCTGATGCAGCCCCAAAGCTCAGCAAGGGGCAGCCACACCTGGCTCATCCCCTGGATTCCACATCCCAAAATTCACTGGACACGATTTGGCATCGGAGGGAGCAGCACTCAGCTCCTGCCAAGGCTGGCAAAAATAACTCAGCCACCCCTGCCATGCCAATTTGCCACTCATTCCCCTTCCAAGGCTGGAATGGCACTGCCTGGAATGTGCTTGTGACCAGGGGAACAATTCCAGCTCTGGTCAGGCCTTTTTTGTTCCAGAGAGAAGTGGAAATAAACAGCAAAATGGGATTTAAAAGCCAACTTTGGAGCTCTCAGGTGGCTTTCTGTGCTCTGGAAGGGGTCCATCAAACAGCAGCTCCTGACTAAATGCTGAAAAGAGGCTTTTTTGGGTCTTTTTGACCCAAACCAAGGTATTTATTCAGTGCCAGGTCAACACCAGTGCTGGCACAGACCCAAAGCGCTGGCAGGAATTCGGGTTAATTTGGGATAAAAAGCCCAGGTGAGGGATTTTGACCAACCAGGTGCTATTCCTCCCTCCAGATTCCCATCCACAGCTCCACTCCCACCACTGCCTGGGAATATTTGTGCCAAATCCCTCATTTCCAACACCCAGCACACAGAAATGGACCAGGAGCCACAGGTTGCAAACAGGGACACGGAAAAAATTCCCAAGAGAAGCCATGGAAAACCTGCTCAAGGCAAACCTGTTGCCAGCCCAATTTTTTCCATGAGGTGGAAAACACTTAATTGGGGACAAAATCAATGCAGGGCTGTGCTTGAAATCTAATTATCCATCTCCTCCTGCAGACACTGCCCTGTGTAAAACAACCCTGTCACTCAATAGTATTGACAATCCTGCCCTGCTCTCCCGGTTTTCCATGGAATCCAGGCACTGATCCCTCACAGGAAAAAAAGCAAATTAAAGGCCCTGTGCTGGCACATCCCAAAATCCAGGATTTTATGGCCTGCCATGCTGTTCTTCTCCGTGGCTTTATCACCACAAGCTGTGAAGGGCTGCAAACTTTATTTTTCTAATTAATAATTTGAGCTCAGCTCCCTGCTCAGGAATAGAGATAGGGAAGATCCAGTGTGGATATTTAGGAATTATTTCCCCACTTTGCAAGTTCAACCTGACACTGTCCCAGTCCATGAAAAGCCTCTGAAATTCAGGAGGGATTTGAAAGGAAGAAAATTAATGAAAGATGTCTGAGCTGAAGGAGGGAAGGTTCTGGTCGGATATTGGGATGAAATTCCTCCCTGGGAGAGTGGGGAGGGGCTGGGATGGAATTCCCAGAGAAGCTGTGGCTGCCCCTGGATCCCTGGAATGGTCCAAGGCCAGGCTGGAGCAAGCTGGGATCATGGAAGGTGTCCCTGGCCACAGCAGGGAGTTGGAATGGGAGGAGTTTTGAGGTCTCTTCCAACCCAAACCATTCCAGGATTCCAAATGGGAAGCTCCCATCAGCATTCCGAGCTCATTCTGCATTTAGCACCTTATTAACACTTCAAAATTTGGAACACCCCCTCAGCACACAGCAAACCCACCCTGAATTCCACCAGACTCCACATCCCACCAGGAATTCTCTGTTTTAGAGGAGGTGTGAGATGCCATTGGATGATCCCTCATCAAAAACCTGCCCCCACCAGCACCAAAGGGGTGGAATTTCCTTTCCAAACCTGGGGAATCTCCTTTCCAAGGTCACTTTGTGGGATGCAGGAGGAAGAGGGAGGGATCAGCCCCAGGGAGACAACAGGAATCTCTCCCAGGTCACAGCTGGGGCTGAAACTGGGAGGCCCAGCAAAGGCAGGGAATAAAAAGCTGTAACACAGAGCAGGTGAGGAGGGGATGGAAAACACTGAGGGAATTGTGTCCATTAATCCCAAAAAACCCTGGAAGGAATCACCCAGTCCTTGGAAGCTTCTGGTGCCCAGCACGGAGCACAAGGAGCTGTCCAAGAATCCCAGAAATCAGAACCCAGGAATGGGCTGGGGCCAAACAGATCCGAAAAAATCCACCTCATCCCAAGCAGGGTCAGTCCCACTGTTACCACATCCATGAATCCCTGGATTTGGACACCAGCTCTTGCAAAGATCCAGCCACAGGACAAATAAAGCAGAACGAAATTCCAGGGAAAAAGGAGGAGCAGAGCAAGCCTTGGAGCTGCTCCCATTCCCAGGCTGGACATGGAAAAGTGGGATCCCTCTTCCCAATCTGGCAGAGAATTCCCAAAAAAACCCACATTGCTTGGAGAATCCCCCTTTTCTGTTTGTTTGGGGCCTTTTGATAGTGGAGAATGTTTGGGTTTTTTTGGTTGGTTTTGTGGGTTTTTAGTTTATTTGGGTTTGTGGGTTTTTAGTTTATTTGGGTTTGTGGGTTTTAGTTTATTTGGGTTTGTAGTTTTTAGTTTGGTTTTGAGGTTTTTAGTTCAGTTTTGTTGGGTTTTAGTTTATTTGAGCTCCTGGATTTTTGTTTGGGTTTGTGGTTTTTAGTTTATTTGGGTTTGTGGAGTTTGGGGCTGGTTGGGTTTGTGGGATTTTGTTTATTTTGGCTCGTGGGGATTTAGTTTGTTTTGGTTTTGTGGATTTTAATTTGGTTGGGTTTGTGTCTTTTTAGTTTGGTTTGTGGTTTTTAGTATATTTGGGTTTGTGGGGTTTTAATTTGTTTGGGTTTGTGGGTTTTTCATTTGTTTGGGTTTGTGAACTTTAGTTTATTTGGGTTTGTGGGTTTTCAATCTGTTTGGTTTGTGGTTTTCAGTTTGTTTTGGCTTCCTTTGGGTTGGGTTTCCCTCCTCCCAGGACAGAGCCAGTCCCACAAACCCAGGAGCTCCATAGAGGAGGGTCCCTAAAAAAATGCCATTCAGCATTATTACATCCCTTTTCTTTTATATTTTACTTAAATATAAGTGTGCTTTGTATTTATATAAATTTAAACTGAAAATATTCCCTTATTGGGTTAGATTTCTGTGTATTCACATCCCTCTGTATCCCTTTATAAAAGGCCACTGGCTCATTCCAGGTTCTTTGGGTTGAACTTTGCTTTTGGGGGAAAAAAACATCCAGACCACCACAAAAAATCCCACCCTAAAATTCAAATCCTAAATTCCATAGCTGAATATTCCTAGAAAACCAGCATCCAACATTACTGCATCCCTCTACTTTTACAGAGCCCTCTTCTTTTATATTTTACTTAAGTATAGGTGTATTTTAGATCTAACTAGATTTAAAATTTTATTTATTTATTTATTCGTATTTGTATTTATTGCTATCCCTTTGTATCCCTTTAAAATAGATTTTTCTCTATATATATTTATAGATATAAATGTATATTTATTTA
>VZRX01011563.1:88234-123805 GCA_013398075.1 Notiomystis cincta | reverse complement strand
ACAGAGGGTTTCTGAAGATACTTAAAAAAAATATGTAGAGAGAGATGTATGTATTTTTGAAGATTTTTCTTTCTAGCAAGTTTATGGTTAGAATATTCCACTGCAGTTACAGATACACACATTTGGAAAGCTGAGATAAGCCTTGGGCTGCCTGGACCTCTGAGCCAGAGGACCATGAGTATAGGAATAGTGACTTGTGATTTGTGGACATTGAAATTTTAAGGAACCAGTTGTATCAGCTGAACATTCTCAGGTCCTTGGGGCCTGATGGAATTCATCCAAGAGTACTGAGGAGCTAGTGAAGCTATGGCAGGACCTCTCTCCATCAGGTACCAAAGGTTTTGGGAGTTTGGGGAGGTTCCTGCCAACTGAAGCTGGCCAGTGTTATTCTGGGCTACAAAAAACGTATGAGGAAAGACCCAGGGGACTACAGACCTGTCAGTTTGTGGAAATGTTACAAAGAAGATTCTGCTGGGTACTACTGAAAGGCATTTGAAGAGTAAAGCCATCATCAGGCACAGCCAACATGGCTTCACAAAGGAAGGTCTTGTTTAACTTATTTGACACCCTCCTATGATAAGGTCACCTGCCCAGGGGATGAAGGGAAGATAGTGGATGTAATTTTTGTGTTCTAGGGAGGCTTTTGATGCTGCCCCTCACAGCATCTCTCTGGAGAGGCTGTCCAGCTGGGAGATGAGCAGGTTCAGGGTGTGCTGGGTGAAGAAGGGGCAGAAGGGCAGAGCTCAGAGGGCTGTACTGAATGGGGCTGCACCTGGCTGGCCACTGGTCACCTGGGNTGTCTTGTTTGGAGCAAAGGAGGGTGAGGAGTGACCCCACTGAGGAGGAGAAGGGGAGAGGCTCACTGATAGGAATGTGAGAATGGTCCAAAGCTGTGCCAGAGGAGTTTTAGACTGGACATTAGCCAGCATTTTTTTACTGAGAGAGTGGCCAAACACTGTAACAGGCTTCCTAGAGAGGTGGCTAAGGCTCCAAGCCTGTGTTTGAGGCATTTGGACAATGTCCTTTCTAACGTGCTTTGACTTGGCCAGCCCTGAATTGCTCAGGCAGTTGCACCCCAGTGGCCTTCTGAAGTTCCAGTAGTGGAAATTATCACCAAAACCCTGGTGTGATCTCAAATGAAAGTGTTTCCAATACTAGTGTTACCAAAGGTTTCTAAATAAAATCATGTAGCTATAAAAGAAAACAGATAAGGGAAAAGGAGAAGGCCTGTACTGCTTTTTGTGTTGAAGGCATCTTACAATGTTATTATTGACGCTCAGACCCATTTGAAGGTTTCCATAAACATTTAAGATAGCAATCTCATTCCATAACAGGCAACTTCAAAGCCACAATAAAACTGTGCTGACACAAAACAAACCCCTTCAAGAACTGACTGGGCATAAATTACAACTGCTCATGCAGCACATGCACTGTCCTTGCCTATCACACAAAGCCTTTGAGGAGTGCTGCAACCACAGCACAGCAGGGAGTGACTCCACACAGAGGAATTCCCAGAGGCTGCCTGGGTATGCAACACTTCAGTGCTACACAAAAATATCTTGTGTTAGCATGAAACACACTGCCTACTGCCTCTGCTGTGGCCCCACAGCCATGATCCACTCTTGTTTGGAGAATCACATGGCACAGATGTAAGGAGTGTCCATAAACAACTGCACAGCTGAGAAGGGCACTCACTGGTTTTAAGAAAGACCTTTGGCAGTATACAATGCTGGCTTGTCCACAGAAGGCAAACATATCCTCAAGGTATGTTCAAGAAAACATACAGGAAAAAGTGCTGCCACTGCTTGGACCAGGAACACAGCTTAACAAAGACACAAGGCCAACAACTTTATAAGGGCCCACTGTGGGTTCTGTGGCTCTTCCTCTCAGAGTACCTTTGAAAAACCTAAAAAACTCCTTTTAAAGGTCATTGTGAACTGCCTAGAAATACTGGACTTTAATATGAATCCTTAAACCTTGACTACCATTTAAGAAGAAAAATAGTCCAACTCCAACCTCCTACACCTTTCCACTGTACCATAAATAGAGGTGTTACTCATTTTCTTTGAGTCAGACATCTCTGAGAGCTCACTTGCTGATATAGGAGATACACCACCTACTTCATCTTGCTCAGCATTGTACACACAGGGAAACAACTCTGAATTTGACAGCCTCCTACTGTCAGCCCTTCAGGGTCTTCAAATTACAGTCCACACTAGAGATAAACAGAGGGGAGGAAGACAAGGACTGACCTTGCAATCAAAATGAAGTTTGCAGCCTGACATTAGCACTCTGAGAGTTCATCATAACCCACAGAATCCATACAAATGTATATTCACACATTTACCATTTTTAAAAACATAATCAATGCACTTTCTAGTGCTCAATACTTCACCTCATGCCAGAAGGCAGGAGTACTTCACAAAGCAATTTGTGGCATTTGGGAGAGCTTTTTTGTGCAGATCAATAAACACTGCAGTTCAGTTACACTTAATTTCAAAAGGTCAGCAAGCTTTTACATTCTTCCAGAAAATCAACTGTTCTTAGGATCTTTATCTTGTTCCAAAAAAATGTACCTCACTCCATGCCTGTGACAAAACAAAGTTTTGGAAATCCTTGACATTTGGCAGTACATATGAGAGCTATGTCAAAACTACATTTGAACCCCAAGAAACAGCTGACCCTTAAAGCCATAGGAACAGCAAATACTTTTACAAACTTACAAAGCAATTGCATAAGCAATCTGAAGGGAAGAACCACCTATACTTGACTCAAGGAAGAATAATTAGATTATATCAACTACAGAAAGAAATACAACTATATCAGAATTTTTTCAGTACTATACATTTGATCTTTAGCTCAATAAACTGTCAGAGATAAGACTGAAACTTTTATCAGGATGAAGCTCTCCCATGGGTCTTGTAAATTCCTCAAAACCTAGAGTAACTTGATGCCAGGTGTAACCATGTAGGGGCAATTCCTGTATTTCTGAAAGATAGCAAAAAATAACTTCTAAAGATAAACAACAGAAATAGAAGTTTCTGTCACCATAAACAAGTCTCATACACTATTAGATTACAAGGAACAGAAAAAAATTACTTTTAAAAAGCTATGCAAGTAAAAAGATCAGTGTGAGTCAAACTTATTTGATGAGTAGCTAATGCAGGGATGACTGAATGTAGGGCATATATTTTTGCTTTCCACTCAAGTATGAAAAACCTCACTGAAGGTGAGGCTTTTTGTACAGCAGAGTGGAAGAAAATGTTTTAGAATAATCCATTTGAGGAAGGATGAGAGAATGAAGTCTTTCCTTCTTTTTAGTAACACTTTAGTTTCACCTAAAGGTCTGAGAAGAAGCCCAGAGCTGCTGTACCAAGCACTAAACCATTGTGGATGTGCCTCAGCCTCTGGAACTGGGTCCTTTTCCCCTCCATTCACCCTCATCAACATTCTGCAGTGCTCTATATGAAAGATGCTTGCACTAAAATATGTGTTATTTTACTAAATATCTCCGTGTTTGCCAGGCAGGAGAAGTTCTCAGCCTAGCAATACCCTGCACCAGCAGAGCATCACTCAACCAACTGGTGCCTGAATCTGTATCCTGACTACAAGGGCACCTTCTCAAAGTGAGCACAGCTAAAACTCTGCATCTGCATTCCTCAGCTGGTCACATTATTGAAAACAGGACACACCAATCCCAGATATAAGGGTACAGACCCATGTTTTAAGGCAGTGAGCATTGGGACTCTTCCTAGTTAGGGATCTGGGGGATTATATTTCAGGTAACATGTAGTGACCACTTCCATCCGGAACCCACCAGAACAGCTGCAGTCCCCAAGGACAAAGGAGCCCAGAGCAAAGGTGAGAAGGAGAAAAGGCAGTCTCAGCTTTCAAGAGGGCAGCCTGTGCAGCAATCTCCTGAAGGACTTTGGGGTTAGAATACCTTAGAACAGTCATTTGTCTGGAGGGAGTATTTTATCACCAGCTGGGATCAAGGAAGTTGGTGGATGAAGGCTGAGGGAGACCATGACTAACAGACCTAACCCAAACACCCTCATAATAGAAACACACTCATGGTGCAGGGAGAACACCCATCAGGCTTAGGAGGATCTGCAACTAAGCCTGTTCTCACATGTTTTTCAGAACAGGGATTGACTTAAACAAGTGTTTTCCTTACAGCGGGAGCTTAAGCTGTAGAAAAATCAATAGAAGCATTTATGAAGCATTTATCAGGAAAAGACAAAAATCAGTTACTTTTGATTCAAAATGAACACCATGGGGAAAAATTGGTTCAAAGTGCATCCTTCCATTCAAGCAGAATTAGAATTTGTAGTGGAAAGTTGTGTAATATAATTAGCTAACTCTTAGCACGTCTTTCAACGTCAACCTAAAATCTCCCTACAAGTAAAATGTTACCAAATTTTATTAGCAGCTACACACCAAAAAAAAAAAAAAAAAGCCAAAAAAACCAAACCAAACAAACCAAAAAAACCCAGTAAACTCTGTGCTGGAGAAAACTGTTATTTAACTGCTCAATACACAGTAACTACAGCAGTTTCAGCTTTGCTTGGGGATTAATACAACTGATAATGAGACGTTTACAAGACTGAAAAACTTGGTTTTTAACATACATTTGTGTAAAATTAATAGTAACTACATTAGCACATGCATATGCCTTGAATATACATGCAGCCTCAGAACAACAAGCAACTTACAGTGAGAGGAAGTCTTCTGTAGTGGGAACAGACTGGTGACAAAATGCTGATAACCCCGACTTTTTTCACTACATTTTTAACTCACTGATACCTTTCATTTTTTTCTCTAGCTCCCATCTCCTTCTCCTCTTCTCCATTTTGCCAATCCCTTCAGTTTTCCCTCCTGAAGTAACTGGCCTGAGGTGATTAACAAATCATCAACACCTGCAGGCTGCAGCACTGAGCTCACCTCTTCAGCAGACCTTCCCTAGAGGATCAGAGGTGAGCAGGGTTTGTGCTGTTGAAGAGATTCCCTGGAGAAAAACAAGGGGGAAAATGACATTTCAGGAGCTGAGAAATGACTGATATTCCCAGATTTCCACATAATGCTGGCAAATCTTGGAGTTCTTTTATCTCTCTGTCCAGCAGAGTTGCAGAGACAGCACAAGCTGGAAATGAGACTGCAAACTAGAGATTAACCAACCCATCCTCCAAAATGCCATCAAAAGCAAACAAACCACTTCTTGTCCACAACACAGGAAGGACATTGACCTGTTGGATGAGTCCAGAGGAAAGCCACCAAGTTGATCAGAGGACAGAGCACTTTCCCTCTGAGGGAAGGCTGAGAGAATTGGGATTGTTCAGCCTGGAGCAGAGAAGGCTTCAGGGTATCCTAATTGCAGCTTTCCAGTCCCTGAAGGGAACTTACAGAGAGATGGGGCACAACTATTTACAAGAGCATGTAGTGACAGCACAAGGAGGAATGGGTTCAAACTGAAAGAGAGTAGGTTTAGGTTAGATATTAAGGGACAACTTCTTTACTGTGAGGGTGCTGAGGCACTGGAACTGAGGGTGCTGAGGCACTGGTTGCCCAGTGAAGTTGTGGCTGCACCATCCCTGGCACTGTTCAAGGCCAGATTGGAGGGGGCTATGAGCAACCTGGTCTAGCTGGAAGTGTCCCCTGCCTATGGCAGGGGGTTTGGAACTAGATGAACTTCAAGGTCCCTTCCAACCCAACCATGCTACAATTCTATGGTTCTATGACTTTCCTATATTTTCTGTGTTGCTTTAGGTGTGCTCACACTGGCACAGAGTAGGTGGCACAAAGCAATCATAAAAGCCATGCTGTGCTTTCTTGCACATGCCAGGATGGATATCATCAGACAAGGGTTAGGATACAACATGGGCAAGTCACAACAGAGGTTAAAAGCTACAGAACAGTTGGACAAAGAGATCCAACCAGAACTGTGGGTTGTACTGAATCTTTTAGCAATCCTCAGAAACCTTTTACCACCATTCATCTGTCAGAAATAGCTTCATTTCCAATTACTCCAGCCTCCTTTCTTTACATTTATTTCCCAGCAGTCCTGTTCCTAGGACTGATACCTGGAAAGGATGGAGACAGGGCATTACTCTCATACCCAGCAAGTGTAAGACAGGCAAAGGAGTCTGCCCAGATGAATGATACCCTGCGAGCAGAAATTTCCACTCGACCTGAGAATCATATTGTTTTCATGCCTACATGTCCGTGTGTTTTCATTCTCCCAGGCCAGAATCAGCAGATGGACACTTCCCAGTCTCCCTGAGGACCCCAACCTCACATGCCTGCCTGACATGTACCCCCACAGGATTGCTGTCCACACCAGGCACAGCAGCAGCAGCCATTTCCACTCAAAATACAGCACAATGCAGAGTTCAGTGATTAATTAATCAACTACTGCAGACTGCAAGAGACCAGTAAGTTCCTTCCCTCCTCCTCAAGTGTAGTCCCTCAGCTCCCATCTCTCTTCAACAGGAGAGTAGTCTCTTTATATCACAGGAGTCCACAACTTGGCACTTTTGTTCTGTCTTGGGAGACACAGGTTTGATCCCTCCATCTGCAGAAGAAATCAAAATTAAGAGTAAGACCTCACTACAAGGTCATTCCATAAACAGAAGGGGACAGTGGCATCATCACTTTGGTTAAACAAAGAGAGAAGACCAGTCCCTGCTGCTTTTTTGTGGAGTGGGAAGAGCAAAAAAGGGGATGCATTGATGTCTGACTTCAGGGTATTGAGACACTGAAATCTGTGGGGATCCACCTGAAAGGCCCTAAAATTCTCTTTTAAGGAAAGCAGCATGAAGAACAAAATGAAAAGCCCAGTATGTTCCTCATATCCTCTAACCACTGCCAGTACCTAGATGTTGATGGCTTCATTCTCAGGACTATTGCCTGGAGAGTAGAAGAGATGAAATTACATAAAACCAGAGAGACTTCACTGTCCCTCAGGATTTTCCCCATAATTCAACATCTCTCTCCTGCAATGCTGCAAAAATATAATGGGCTTTTTCATCTGCACAGAGAAATGGATTGTCACAATACAAATAGTAATCTGACATTTGCAGGGCAGGATCATGCCATGTTTTGCTGAAGGGCATTTTGATAGATCTTTTCCTATACCACTCTTGACTGAACCTGGTAATCAAACAGATGGAACAAAATGAGCACTTACTGACTAAACCAGTGCTGGCTCCTCAGCAGCCCAACTGTGTCCACATGGCACAAAAAAAAACAGCACAATGTTAATTTCCTCCTGTTCCTCTCAATAGAAAGAGATTTGGATTTTCCAGTATACAGGGGAGAACACTTAGGAGGTCAAACTCATCCCCATTAGACTGATGCCAGTGCCACAGCAGCAGCTGATTCTAAGGAGAGTATTTATCTGAGAATGGAATGTGGCACTGCCCTCTTCTTCTGTTTTATTTCAGGCAACATTTATGGTCCACAGAAGGAAAAAAATAAGGGGTTTTTTGCTGTAACAGCCCCCGTCATCCAGCTATGCTCTCCAAAGACAAATATAGGTCCAAACTTCCTCCCCAACTTCAAATTAGCTCCCAAATAGAGCATTAATTTTATGACACACTTATGCAAAAAGTAGGAAAAGATGGCCCCAAAGACATCAAGCACATATCCCCATAAGATGGTTTACTCATATTTAAGGGGCCAAAAACACAAATCAATTCTACTGAATACATGGCAAATTATTCACAGCATCAGAATTAACATAATTAACATTATGTTAATGGATTTCTTCAAAAGGGAACTAGTATAATAATTACACAAGGCATTCCAAATGGGAAACAAAGCCAACTACAAATTTCAGAGGTTATTTTATGCAAATGCTGTAGCTGTAGCATTCTGAGAATTCCATTGTAAGCTAAATTGTCCACTTCTGATCCTATGAATAACTGCATAGCCATTTATTTCTAATAACCTATTATTTATATGCAATTTCTTTTGTCCTTCTAAATGCTATGAACCCATTTAGAGAAACCACCTACATGACAACTTACCAAT
Organism: Notiomystis cincta; assembly: GCA_013398075.1. Taxonomy (NCBI): domain Eukaryota; kingdom Metazoa; phylum Chordata; class Aves; order Passeriformes; family Notiomystidae; genus Notiomystis; species Notiomystis cincta. The sequence continues at coordinate 115,774 of VZRX01011563.1, read as the reverse complement.
TATTCTTACAAAATGTTGCTTTGCTTTGGATTAGCCACACACATAATTAAATGCCAACTAAGTGCTGTGTTCATGTAAGTTAGCAAAATCTGTGAACCCCAGCAATATAACATTGCATTTAATTCTAAACAACTATCTTGAAAAGAAGGTGGTTTTTGTATAATCACCCCAGAACACAATCAAATCACACTCAGTTTTGCCATTAAAAAGATCAGTGAGTGCAGGTCTCAATATTTAACATGCAAATAACAAGCCCCATTTTCCAGACCATCCCCAAACAAACTCATTCATGCTTCCCTCTTCAGTGCACCAATGCTGCAGCCACTCTCCCCTGTGCACCCATGAGCAGCTCCATGGGGCCATGCACTCACCCACCCTCTTCACCTCGGGGTACACTGGGGACACACTGACATTTCACAAGTTGGCAAACTGGATTAGTCCATTACTGCACCCGTGCTGTGGGCTCTGCTCTCCTCTGGGTCACACTGCTGAGCATCAGTGTCTCCCACAGGGGCTGGCCCTTGCTGATGTGAGCCCCCAGAACTGCAGTAACCATGATTCCCAGGGCAGAGCTGACTCCTGCCTGGCTAGCTGTGCACAAACCACCCAGCAAACATTCAGTGCTTCCTTTCAAGCTCCTTTTGCCTCTTTAAGCTCACCATAAAACTGCTGTAGCTCCTTGCCCAGGACACAGTGCCTGGCCCTGCCTCAAGGGACAGCAGGGCAGCTCTGGGGGGCAGTGGGACCTGCCAGGGGAGTGATGTGCTGCCACAGGTGGGTTACAGAGGCAGCAAGCAAGATTCAGTCCTGGAAGCCTCCACATCTGAAAGACTGCAGCACAGCTGTACCTGAGCTGTGGATCATCTCCTCCTCTCATCCCCAGTGATTTAATGCTGGACTTTGAGCAGTTTTCCTTCTGTTATGGTTACTCTGAATGGTCTACCATGCCAGCAAACAGCTTTATATTTACAGCAGTTAATAATGATATTTATTCTATTCATTACATAGTTATCTTTCTACATTCATGCATTTTTCTTCTCTTCTGGTGCCCTTGGGCTTCCAGCAAACAATTCATTTGTGGACAAAGCACTTGTATGGCCCTCAAATCGTAAACCATTCAAAACATGGACAGTGAAAAATGCAACACAGGAGAGACCTGGAGGGCCTGTCCTCCACTGCCCAGAAACTGTGAAATCACCCATGTATAAAATACTCTCTCTGTCTCCTGTGCTTCAGATTGCTGAGTTAAAATGGCACCAGTCAGGGCACAGGGGCTGGAGAGGCATAAAACAGCCTGCAGAAGCAATTAAGTGCCACAGAGACATTTGGATTTGATAAGAACAGAAGATTGTTTACAGCCCTGTTTACTCCTGACCATGAATACTGTGCTTTGTGTACAACAAGGACCTGAGCAAACCCCAGTGCCCCAACACATTTGCTGCTCTGCTGAGACTGCAGTGGCACCGCTGTGCAGGTGGCTTTCCTGGGGCTTTCTGCTCCAAATTACCATCTCCAGCCATATGGGGAACACACTCATCAAACAGACACAGCCTTCAGAGCTGATCTCCCTCTGTATCCTCTTGTTTTTATGTGGTCCCGTTCCCCCACATGCCCCCCTGCCATGTTTTTTCTCTCTCTGACAAGAGCACAGTCCGGCTTTACTGCTAAAACAATCCTTAGGAGTTCAGGATTCAGACAGAATGGGGAACCTACTGTGCTTTTCACCACCATGCAACCACTGCTCACCCCTGGCAGGGTGGCACTCTCAGTCACCAGGAGTGGAACAGACTCCCAGCTGTGTTTGCCCCAGCTCCCAGAGCTAAGCTGCATTTTCTGAGCCTTTAAAGCCGGCCATGTAGCACTGGACAGCCCAAGGGAGAAAGCTCCTGCAGCAGGAGAGCCTCAGGGCAGTGGGAGCATGGAGTTCTCCCACTGCTCCCAAGGCAAGGGGAGAGGGGGTTTCCCACTGCAGCCTCCTCTCCTCGTGGGGAGGGCCCTGGGTTCACACCTGGCATGGCACAGCCAGGTGTACCCACCTGGGTCTGGGAGGGTGTGGGTGCTCAGCCTCCACATCTGCAGAAGCTGTTCCAACAGCTGTCTGTGAGAAATAAATGAGAAAGACAGAGGATTATAAGTGTCCTGTTTTTGGTTGGTTTTGGGGGGCTTTTTTTAAATGTTTATTGTGATGCATTTCTAATGCCTAAGATTAGTATCTCATTTTTTCCTCTGAATATAAATACATTGCCTATGGATATATCAGAAATACACAATAATGTAACTACAAGTTATTTACCTGCTGGGGCAATGCTAATGAGTATTCTAGCAATGAAAATGGCTTCACTGGCTTGTAAAATATAAAATAGCAGGGAACTCACTAGAGACCCCACAAGCATATGTCAATAAACTTAAATTATTCACAACTGCACAAGCCTCCCAAGATACCAGCTTCCCAGCCCCCTTTCATTTCCTGACTGCTCACATTTTGAGCAAAGTCAAAGACTAATTTTCTGTCTTCCTCAAGCCTCTAAAGCTTTTGCAGAAGGCAAATAACCATAGGAAAAACATTTTGTTCAGATGCAAACTGAATATTTTATTGGCTAATACTTCATATATCCAACTGACACACATTGCAAAGTGCAATAGCAATACAGGACAATTGTATCTAAGACCATAAACACCTGAACATAAATGACATTTTACCAGAGTGCTCTAGCAATGCACTCTGACACAGCACTGATACTGTGTGCTCTCATTCAGAATGTTGCTGTTCTTTGTTTCTCTCCTCTACATCAATCCTGGCAATATTAACATCTGTAGTAATCACTGACCACTCTCATTCTGACACTTCCAGTGTACACTGCCAAGCTCTGCAGGGTGTTACAAGTAAAACAGAAGGTGCTAATCCCCACCAAAGGTCCTTCAGCCAAAATTCAGATCAATGATTGGACTTTAACAAAAAAAAATCCCACATTAGAATACAAGTCCAGGCATCTGTTGTCATAAAAAGATTAGGATTTTTGTATTTCGTGTCCTTCTTCATTATAAATCCATTTGGCACCCTTTATAACAGCCAGCCTACCATCAGAAAAAATATTTGATGTTCCTGTAGATGTCATATGTGCCCTGTGCTTTTACAGCACTTCTACTGTAATTCAACATTAATTATCCTTCCAATTAATGTACTGCATAATGCTGCAATAGGAAATGCTCACCTTTTGCAAATGAGAAAGTTGAGCTCAGTTCTGTCTGCCTTGATCCCATTTTACTTTTATTATAATTCAATACCAGAATTCTTTTCCTTCTTGGTTGGGTTATTGACATGCTGAACACACACAAGGGAGCTATCTTCTGCATAGAAAAGATACATTTATTCTTTTCTTTTCCAAATGAAGACCTCCAATCTCTTTTTCAATATCATTTAGATATACTTTCCTGCCTTATGATCATTACTGAATAGCTCATAAGGAAAACTGAGGTGACAGAAGTACTAATAGAACAGCATTTACCAGTTACCATAAATGTAGACATCATAAATACTTCCAAATGCTGGAAAATGGTAAGTGTGAAGTGGATTACAAATAGAGAAAAAAGGTGATATCAAAACTGTGGTCAGAGAATGGAAAACACCCTCTTATTTAGAAGCTAAATGATCCAACATATCCCTTAAATGTTGTGTGTCAAAAATACCATTCAAAGTTTTACTTCTGAGTACCAAAATAAAAATCATAAAAGCTAAAATACATAGCCAGTATAACATATAGAGATGGAAAATACATATACAAAATTGCTTCCTGTATTTATGATGGAAAGAATATATGGTGAGTTTCTACAATGAGGAACTTAATTTTTCTCTTTGGTTGGTGTAGCTGCTGTCAATAGCTGCAATCTTTGTGAGCTACTGGATTTGACCTGGTGGATCATGCCACCATCTCAAAGCACCTCACAGTTCTTTTTCATCCTGAATGTGCTGAAGTGCTTGAGGAAGGTACAAATTCTCCTTTTCTCCAGTGACATTAGGTCTCACTTTCTTCCTTGTTACCCCACCATATCATTTTTGACAGAACCAAACCTGTAACACACAGAAAATGAAAAAAAAAACCAAAAATCAGTTGACTCTCACACTCACAAGTCTTATATTCATTCTTTAATGCTCATCACCTGCTGGCAACTACTGAGTTTGTGAATATGCCCTGAGAAGAATGTGCAGATCAGACAGAAGGAATTTTAGAACATCACCTATAAAATCTTCCCTCGGATAGCTAAATAGCCTCATTTTAAATAACATTGCTGCTCAAAGGGTCTACTTTTAAGAATATGTTTAAGAGCAGCTTTAAGCACTTTGAGACAGGATTTCCTCTTGAGCTGTTTTGGAATATTTCAGAGCTTTAAGTGCACATGCTAGCTATTACTGATCTATCAGTAATTCAGACAACCTATTTTAGCAGGAAGTAGTGCTCCTGCTTCTACATCATGCTTGACCAAAGCCTTTTGAACTTACTTTTACTAATTGCTTAGCAATGACCTTGGCCTGCTGCTGCAGCAAGTACAGCTGAGGCATATAGCCATGAAATGCTGCTGCTTTTTCCAGTGCCTACATAAAGGCTACAGGGAACCTCAGATTTATTTAAGATTACTTCAGCAACCTGAAACTTTCATTTGTTTGGTACTAACCCAGTTCTTTCTGACACAGCTCGATTTTGTGATTTCTGTTTAGCTCTTCCATCCTCACTGGTACCTCACTTTTGATCTACTTAATTTAAGTGACCACTATTACAGCTGTTAATTTTGAAAGAAAATTCAGAGCTGCATTGTTCATCTCTTCCCACCATGTGAATGCCAGTCTGCAGGACAGTGGCATCTTAGCTAGTCAGCCTGAAGGACCCACAGCTGGAGGGTTTGGCACCAACAATGGGCTTGTCTCTAAAATCAACTTGATTTTGCTGTTTCAGAAGCCTGTGCCACTTACTCTTAATTTCAGCAGATTTCAAGGAATGAGCTCAGATGTGTTTTGGCTGTCAGTAAACAGCATCTGCTGTTTATGAAGACCCTTTCAGGTCTTGATATTCTATGACTATAGTATTCTAATCTTCAGTGTGTTTGTTCCAGGATCAAAACAGGATCCCCAGACAACTGTAAAGAGAAAAAAAGCATTGGTTCTAACTGGGTTGGTTTTTTTTTTGTACAACTGAAGAATTGCCTTCTATTGCCTGTTGGTTACACCAATGCCTGTCCTTTCTGTGGTACTGCCTGTACAAGAAAATGACTGAGTCTTCCTCTGAACTTCTGCAGGTAAACAGTTTCCACACATAAACATGAATCTCACTATGTGCTTCCCTACTGTCATGTAAGCATCTCTTAACAGACAAAGCCTGACATCAGCCTAAATCTAAAATATGGGTTGCTAACATGGTATCTGTCCTAATGTTGAGGAACAGTAAAGAAACAAACTGCATTTCATTAAGACTTTGAACCTGCAGCACTTCCTCCAACACCAAGTGGCAGAATGTTGACCCAGTGCCATTGTCCAGCTGCCATGTGATTCCCTCACCCCTTGCTGGAAGGGCAAACACCCAGAAGCAAAGCATCTTTTGGACATTCTCCCCTTCTGGCATTCAGCTGCCATCAGGAAATTAATTATGGCACAGCTGTTTTCCCACTGGCCCCATTCAGTCGTTTTTAATTATTTTTTTTTTCTGCTGCTTTTTTAGCTACAATCAGTATCTGTAAAAATACAGATCTGTCATGAATCCTGAGAAGAACTCATCCCTGGAGCTGTAATTGGGGATGCTTGGCACATTGTTATGGAAATGGAAAAATGATGCAGCTGTATCTTTAGGGTTTCAAAACAACACTACTATCTGGAGTGGGAGAAAGAGGTCAACAATTTTAGATCACTCATCTAAACCAAAGTGAGAGTATAACCAAACATTTTGAAATCAATAACATACTGGGAGCTGTAAAATATTTTATTAATAAAGACATACAGAACAAAATGATAACGTGATCATAACAAGGACCTTATCACCACTTTTAAGGTTTGTTTATGTCATGAAGCAACTGTAGAAAGAAGTAATTGGAAAGACTGTAATATTTTATTGAATACTATCCCATAACTACCTAGGAGCTGGGAAATAGTAAGGCACCATTTGTGAACCTCTTGTCAGGAAAATCTCCTTTAGAAAACCACAGCTGTTACAATTATCTCCCATTTTTCAAAGTATGGCAAAAATTTTCTTGAAATCCTTAAGAGATGCAATCCTCAAAGAAGCATAAATATTTTTGAAAACACCTTATACACATTAAATATTGTTGCCAGATACGTTTTATTTTTCCTGCCTCGTGCTGGAAAAAATAACAATAATACATGGAAAAAAACTCTATCCCTTAACCAATTATTTGTTTCATCTGTGGTACATCTTGGAAGTGCTAAGTATCTGCCACTGTTCAGTGACCAAGTACCAGAAACACTTAAGCTTTAACCTCCTGACTCTTTGCAAGGAGACAGCCAATGTCCCAGAGACTCTGCTGCCACATTCATTCCCATCGTGGCTGGGAAAAGTTGTATAAAAAAGGAAATCGTGACACTCCGGCAATTTCAGAGCACTGCAACAGCTCCATGTCCTCACTTCTGTCAACTCCAACACCCCTGAGGCTGCTGTAAATTGTAGGGGGTGCTAAGAGAGCCCAAGCATCACGAGATTCCCATGGTTTCCAAGTTGTATTCCTTCAGTGCCACCTGCTTGGGTGCAAAAAAAGGACACAGCCCCAGAATTAGTCTTGCACACTGATACTCTCAGAGAGATGAGGTTTGGTCTTGGGAAAAAAAACCCTCACCTTACCTTTTCCTTGAAAATAGATTTGGGGAGGCAATCATAATTCAGATGTGTTATCAAAATCCTTAGAAATGGAACCTATTTTATCCTCTTCAGAATTAAACAGAACCAGAAGAGAGAACAGGTTTTTTACACGGGTGCAGCAATGATTTGTGAGAGTTGCCTGTGTGAAAGAGCCCCTGATCAGAATGCATTAGTCATCCAAAATTATCTTCTTTCCCCTCTCAGGAGAAACAGCCTTACTTGCTGCATGACTTCATTTTAATAACTTTTGTGCAGGAGTACAGGAGAGAGAAACAAGCAGTTTTAAATGGTTCGACAATTTCTTTTCACTAACCTGATATTTACCTGGATCTCCACATTTAATAAAATTAGTTCTGTGCTTAATGTATACTCTGGATTGTTGTAAATATCAAATCACTTAAAATCTAGATAAGCCCTTTCACACCTGCATCAAGAAACTCAGAGAATAAAATAAAACATGTCAGAGGTTTAAATAAGATGTCAGAGCCTTCTCATTACGAAGCTTAACTCAGCATAATAGTCACTGAATGACAACACCAAAGCACTCAAATGATTACAAAGTAATGTTTTCCATTAATGAGATCCTTTGTAACTGTGACCTTCCTGACTCACTAATAACTGAAGGCAGATACTGACTCAATAATGCCCTTAATATTTTTTAATATATTCATAACATAGACAACAACAGGAGCTTTCCTGTCTTTTGCAGAGAGACACATGGGAAGATTCTGGGTAGGAAAAGGAAGGAATTAGCAATAAACTCTGTTCATTCTGCTGTGGGAAGTGTCTGCCCCTCTCTGCTGCCCTGAGTCAAGGGCAGAGTCACTTACTCACTGCCAATGCCTCTCCTCAGCTGTGCCTGTAGCTGTCTCCACAAAGCACATGCCACAACAAGTGCTAGAAGAGCTGTTACCAGACACCTGCAACCCTCCCCACCCCTCACCTTTTGGAAGGCATCTTGCAGTAAATATATCCTGCATCCCACTCCAGCACGAGCCTGTGGCCAGCACCTGCAGCTGCACCCTGGAGCCAGCCCCCCCAAGGCTTCCATGACTCACATTTACCCCACTGCTCTCTGCCACTGCTGTCAGGACAGAGCAAGGAAAAGCTCACCTTGACCCCCAGCACCCTCCCCGTGTCCTCGTGGGAAAGTGCTTGGAAAGCTTCCCAGGGGGCCACGGAGATGGAGCTGTGGAGGTGCCTCCTGTGCTGAGTCCCCTGTGAGTCCAGCTGCCAGATGCACTGACATGGAAAACAGTACAAACTTAGGCTTTTTGTGGAAAGTTGTTCCCAGAAAGGAATCAGTTCTACCCTGTCTTACATAAAGGGCCTCAGGATGCTTGGCTGAAGCAGCTGATACATGTTATTTATACAGTAATGTATATGTAACATGTGCACATTAGACAATGTCTTATAATATATGTATCATTTATACACCACCTACTGTCATGTTTTTATATGACATTGTATGATGGACATCATTTACATCACTCTCCCATTTATGTACAAATCCATTGCTCACATCTGCCTAGACAAGCACAAAAGCAAATTTCATTTTAACAAAAAGCTACAATTGACAAACCTAAAATTCCTAGTTCCTAAATTCCCTACTGGCTTCTCAACCCTATGAGCCATCCCTGGGAACTACAGATTCCTGGAGCTCCATTGCATTTAATCCCTACTTCCTCAATAGTCCTTTGCAGCAGTTTTTCTCTCCACTGCACACACCTGAGTTGGGGGAAGCCTTTAGTACAGTGAGACTTCACTGTAATTTAACCTTCATAATACTTAATGAGTAAATGGAATGAGGATAATATTACAGCTTTAAGAAACAAAGTTTTTGAATGGCCTCAATGCAAGTTTCTTCATCAAGCATGTTCATGACCATCTAAGCACAGCCAGTGCCAAGGAGTTTGAGCCCTGCATGGAGAACACCTGAGAAACTGAAAGAGGAATCCAGACACCAGGACCCCTTGGTTCAAGAGGGAAAGAGACCTGCACAGACCTTTTTATTTCTGCCTGGTGGCACCATGGCTTGGTGGGTCCAAGTGTCACACCAAGGGAAAAGAGGGAGCCCAGCAAGTTCTAGTTTCAGACTGGGGCAGGTAATCTTGCCTTTTCATTCCTTTTTCCACTTGCCTTGGCCTTTTTTCACCATGATTTGCAAGCTATAGGAAGTAAGGGCAAGAAATCTATTTAGCATGATTGAAAAATGTAAAAAGTAAATATCCAAATGGGAAAAAATTCCCAAATATTTACCTGCAGGTTGTAACCATGCTGCACTACACAAATGCATCATTTTCTCTCCCTCCTGCTTTCCCATTTCTTCTGTGAAACCTTCCATCCAGGCTTTCCCACCAGAGTGCCTGCCAGGTATCAAAGTGCTGCACTCCTCAGCAAACCATGGGGAGCCATGAACCTCCTTTCTTACCGAACAACTGGCAGTGGTCTTTAGTAAAATATTCCCCTGCTGAGATACAAACTGTCTGATCTTAACAGTGTGAGATCTTGTTTCTTTTTTTATCTACTCATCCTTGGCCCTGAGCAGGGGAGGTTTACTGAGTTACTAAACCTCAGGGACAACCAGTATCATGTCTCCACGCCTGAACTCTCACAAAACCTGTGAGAAATAAAAGCCAGTGCCAAGATATGAGAAACAATCTCTGTGTAGGGTCCATCAGGAGTCTGGACCCAAACCCAAAGAGATTATGGCCTCCTTAAAACAAAGATGAGTATTTCACATTTTGTGCCTGATCCTTTTTTATTTGTCCTCTTACAGTTCAGTGTTCTGTCTTACAGCTGCTACAAATTCACCCTAAACACTACAGGCATACTTTTTAAGCCCCTAAATACACTACAGTTTCTTTCCAGATCAGAACTGCCAACCATTGCAAATTCTATGTATTCTGTGCTGAATGAGACCCTGACCTAGGGCCCTCTCTGGTTAGAGCCAAAACTGCTACAATGAAAATGCAATGAATCCCTTTCCTGCATCCATGTTTTCTCCAACAACCCTAAGCTTCTGCTGCTTGGGACCCCCTAGGATATGATCCTATTAATTTAAAATCCTCAGAGTAGGAATGACTTTACTCAGAAATCCCACTGAGTGCAAGCAATACTTGCAAACTCAACCACCAGAGAAAACGGAATTGGAAAATCAATCACCCTGTAAGAATGAACAGCAAAAATATTGTATCTAATCTTACAAAACACTAGCAGAGGGGGGAAAGCATCTTAAAAAGAAAATCAAGTCCCTGTTAAGGAAAATCTGAAGAGCTTTTATTTTGGGCAATAAAGTCAGTCCCATAATATGAGTTAAGAGCAATATGAATAACAGAAGACAATGAAAATGAAAGGAATAAGATGAATATGTCTTTACAAACAGACCATGTGAATCTGCTTTATATATAGGGCTAGAAACTTACAGACAGGGAAGGAACAGAAGAACTCTTAGTTCTAGAAAATGGTACTAATCAACACAGACTGTTGCTCAGCCAAGGCTGTGTTAAATTCCTGAACCTAGAGAAAAAGAACCAAGATTTAATAGAATTATGAACAGGTTTTTCTTTATTTTATATAACAAAAGGGGAGTGCATATTAGAGGGTAGCATAGAGCAGGTGATTGGGGAAGACTGTACCTTCCAAATACATCAGCTAATAGGGAAGAGGGAGATGTGGCCAGCAACTTAGGATAAAAAGGGGGCTGCATTCCCCCAACAATTTGAGAGACCCCATGGGAAATGCCCATGACCTTTATTTGAACAGTTACAGGATTCCTCTGTCTCCTTTTTGGACATAAACCTCTGGCATCACAGATTAATCTTCCTGACACTTGGGAGACACAGTGATTATTTACTTCAGAGTTGCACAAACCTGAGTGCTCCAAGGTATTCCACAAATCAAGCAGGTCAACTACCGAAAGTTTTTACTATTTATACAATATAGCAAACAAAGGAATTAGTGCTCATTGGCTGCAAGTGACATAGTTCCCTTATTAATTAGTCTTCTACCGGTTAATTTCTCATGCTAATCAGTCCACATACTCAGTTTTTCTCTTGTCTTGAGCCGGTGGTTTCCTTGGGTCTGTAGCTGTGAGTCGGTGGTCACAATCTGCCCTGCCATAAATTACCTTTTACTCAGTCGCAGCTGAGTTCCCTTTATCGGTTTCTTCCTTATCGTGGGGGTTCTGCTGGATGTCTTCGTGGCCCATAAACGCTGCATTCTTTGTGTCCACTATCAGTAGCAGCAGATCCTTCTCGCCTGGCGTTATTCACCTCTCCCTAGGTCTGAGATTACTGAGACCTATCGGGCCCAAGACCTTAAGAAGGCGATTCTGCCGACGAGCGATTTGTATTTCTAACACCTGGGCATCACTTAGCGCCCGCCTGTTACCCGCTCTCTGCCTCTCGCATTAATCTCTTTTCTCGCTGATTATGCCGGAAAGAAAGCAAACACCAAAGCGCATCCTTTCTTGAGAAAATGTTTACGCAGCCCCTACTCCGCACCCTTCGCCGCCGTGCCGCGCCATGAGGGCGCCGTGGTCGGGAGTTCGGCTGGGGTGAGGGCAGGCGCACAGCGGCGGCTTGCTGGGCGGACCCCCTAGGATATACCTCAGAAAAACGAACGGGTGTAGTTTTACAAACCCAGACCCGCGGGAGGCAGCACGCGGCCACACCAGGGACAAAGACAAGTCCTCCGCGCTTTTATGGTAACAGCAGCGGGCCAGATAAGTATTTAAAAGGGAGAGAGGCTTTCCGCAAATGAGGCAGGAATTGCTCAGTCCTGTTTAGGCATCTGGTGTTGAGCCCTTGAAGGAATGAATGCCCCAGCTCTGTCTGGATCTCCCAGCCCCTGTGTTTGACATTTCCCAGCCTGAGGGCAGACCCGGCTGGCAGGAGGCGGCCACCGCCGTCTTCTGGATTATTTAGCTTCAGTCCCTCAGGTCTCTTAGATTTACCACTCCCAGGTAACACAGAAATAAGGAGCAGAGCACCGGTTTGGTTACTACAAGGAGGTTTGCGCTGCAGAGCAGCGGCCTTGCTTTGCATGCAGGGCTGTGTGTGCTGCAGCACTGCTTGGACAGTGAAAAAAGAGAAGAGAGCCTGTCCTGCTACCTGCAGGGTCAGGGTGAGCCAAAAGGCAGCTGCTGCTGTGGCTGGGAGGGCAAGAGTCCACTGGTGTGGTCTTCATGCCAAGGTCAAGCTGAGCTTCACCTGCACTTCAGTTTGCATTTGTTTTCCAAGATCCAGATGATGTCAGGCTGTTAAATTTCAGCCATCTTTGCATTTTTATTAGAAAACACATATAACAAAAACATGGAGAACAGATGTTTTCAGCCTGTCCTTGCTGCTGGGCTTTTTCCTCCTCTTTTTCAGTTCTAGGTCATAGTTCTTAGATGCATTTGCATATTTTCTTCAGTTGCAGTTCCGTAAGGTGCAGTGAGCTACTCGAAGAGCTCAGTGAACTCAAGAGTGAGGCTTTTATTACTTTCTTTGTGCTAGTACTAGAATGGGTAACATTCTTTTATGAGCTGCTGTAAATAATTAAAGTATCATAAACCTGTTGTGATTTTCTCCTGGGTTGTCAGAACGATTCAGTGAACACTTAAATTTGCACAAGGAAACAAAGCAGTCTTCCCTGGTTTTATTTGCCTGTCAGTCTGTGAGGGGCATGCAGCTTCCTTGTCAATCTGTAGCTTGGACTTGATCATCACAATCCTGAGGAAGCTCAGAAAACACTGTACACATGAGATGGGGCTGCATGTATGAGTAAACTGAATACAGTCTCTGAAATTATTTTTAAAAAATAAATTCCTCTCACATTATTTAATGGTGACTGTAACTAAAGAGCTCAAACAAATTTCAGTAAAGCAAATCTAGTTAGAAAAATAGTGCATTTAATTATTCATCTTAATATATGCTGGGGAAGTAACTGTGATTTCTCTTTCTTGTCAGATTTCAGATACACAATGCAGAAGAGGTTTCCATCAATTCTGGAAGGTGGGTGTGTAGTCGGTGGCTTCAGAAGGATGGCTGAAGCTTCTGTTGCATCTTAATGTACGAAACTGATCTTGTTACTGCTTAGAACTTTCCCCAGGAGACACTGCAGAAGTGTTTGCTGTTAAGGCAGGGATGGAGTGTCTGACTGCTGGGTAGAGACCTCTGAACTGGAGAGCTGTACACTGAATAAAACTCGCCACAAAGTGGCTTCTCTTCAGATATGTCTAACTTAGAGGTGACACGGATTTTCCTGTTTTTCAGTTTATTACAAATCCAATGAGTGGTCTGGAATTCATGGCATAAGGGAGAATGACCAAGTGACATGGTTAAGCAGCAAGAACTGAAGTAAGAAAGATGTGTGATTAAATAAAAAACTGTTTTAGAATAATTGTTTTTAAAATGTCCATATCAAAACATCCAGTTCATCGTCTTGATTTCTTGCCTTTGTACTTGTTTTTCAGCCCTCTGTGCCTGAACTGTTTCTTCCTTTTGATGATGCTTTTCACATCCCTGTTGTGAAGCCACCTGTCACGCTCTATTTCCCACTGGATCTGTTTGACATCTGTAGGAGGAAAGGTGAGAAATAAGGAGCTGATGGACACCTCTGACCATGATGTGGCATACAGATGAATCATGTAAAAATTAAAACCTGACTACTGTGTTTATAAAAGTTAATAAAGTGCAAACTGACTTTTTTTTTTTTTGAGAAAGCTGTGGGTTTTTCACATTTCTCAGAGTTCTGGACATGGTTTTGTATTTTATTAATGCCAGACATGCTTGTGTTAGAAGCAGTGTTTGAGTCTCCTAACATTTTTCAAGTGACACCAGCAAGACTTGTAAAAGCTTTACAAAGCTTTACTCAAGTGGCATATACACATTTAATTGGTTAGAATTATTTTGGGGAGACTACTCTCTGCTTCACTGATACTGCAAGGAGACAGTACAATAGCCACACCTTATGCCTTCCCTTCCCAAGGAATCAAGGACACTTTACCTGAGCAGAATTCACAGGAATGCTTGCCAAAGAGCATCCTGCCTGTCCCTTTTTACAGTGTGAAGGGCCAGCAACAGCCTCTCCTCTTTCCTGAAGCCCTACTCACTCCACTACTCCCAGTTAAGAGTTAGCACTGGGCATCTCTCATCACCGGGGAAAACTGTCACGTCTTACTGACACTGAGCCCCTGGCCCTGCTGTGTGGTTTCTGACCCTGTATTCCAGTTAAAGGTGCTTCATCCTTCACCTCCAGAACCTGAAGGGAGCAGAGTGAATGACAGCATCCCAACTGTCTGCCACAGCAGCCTGTACTTACTGGCGTTGTCTCTGTTGGCCATGGCGTTCATTCCGATATTGTCAAACTTGGACCCAACGTTCTCATCCAGCAGAGAGCCAAACTTCAAAGAGAAGAATTGTAGTATTTGGTTACAAAGCAGCAGGTTAAATGCTTGATCACTTTTGGTTAAGCACTGATCAAACTCACCTCTTCTGCAGATGCCAGTATACCAGCACCTTGGAGTTTTCTCTTCTTTCCTCGGCTGGATCCTTCAAACAGAGAGTATTATTCTTATGAGAAACAACTTCAAGTTCCCAAAGACACTAAAACAGAGTTTTACCATGTTTTAAATTTTTAGAACTTTTCTTAACAAGGTCATCTGAATGAGCTATGTTGGAAATCTTTGTTCCCCACCTCCCCTAAAAGAAAAGGAAAAAAAAGTTTCCAACCAAGAACTAAACAGCACAAATCTGTGCATCAGGTGTGAGTAACAGATGCACAAACCACCAGTACAACTCCATCCTTCTTCAAAATTCCTCCTTTAACTCTCAGCTCTTCAACAGCAGATTGTTACACTGAATTAGGCTGGTTGGAGGACAACCTCCTTGTCATTTATGTTTATTCAAATCTGAACCTCGATCCAAAATGTGATAATCTGCTGCAGTAAAACCATCTGATTCCAAAGGTTTTGGGGCTATTTTAGTTGTACTAAGGTTTCATGTCAGTGTTTTCTTACCTTCCAGTGATGCTGCAAAATTCATATCTTTCTTTTTCTTGCCCTTTTTACTGACAGATTTCAGTTGCTTGTCATTGTTTGAGTCTGATAGAAAAAAAATTCCAAATACATCAGTCTCCAATTCTCACACCATGTACATGTATTTAAAGTGCAGCAGAAGACTAAAATTCCTTTTGAGGCATATTTGTCATAATGATCCAAGTCTTTAAAAGGCAGTCACACAAGCAAATCTAGTATTTCTTCAAGTTAGACAATTAAAAATTTGTTTGTGGTGTGCTATTCTTTGTTCTTTTCCCCACAGCACCAGAAGATACTAAGATAAGTAAAATACCAAAGTTAAAAGCAGCCATTAGGTAAACCTTGAATGTCTGCATGGTAAACTTGGTGAAATAATCTCATGAAAGATTGTGTGAACAACTGTAGGAACAGTTCACCTCCTCTACCCTCAGTCATCTTCCTGTGACCTTTAGTTATTCATTGAAATACTCCATAATCTCTGCTTCTCCACTTGCACTGTATTGTGTGCAAACTTGCTTTTCAGGTAAAAAAATAAAACCATGTAGGGGCAAGAAAGAATCAGTTACTACTACAGTGGTAATAAAATCTTGAGTGCATGGCTGTATTACAAGATAAACTGTGAGACAGCCATTTAAATAAAAGTTCCTTCATCTAAAAATCAACATTAACTATGTCTAAAGAAAAATACAAAAATTATCAATTACCAGATTTTTTTATTTCTCTCCTTGAGCTCTTGTAATATTTCTGCCTACTGAAGCCAGTTAGTTGTGTAGAAAGCTACTTTTGTTATGCCAGTATTTCCAGAATGAAAAAAGAAGTCTCATTTGGAAGTTTTTATACCCAGATGCCTAATTCCCACTTTTGCCTAGGAGATTGTGCCAGGAAATGCTCAAGACTTCATTGTACAGAGAAGGACATTTCTTTGCTTAAAAGCCAAACTACCCACCTAGATAACTAAACTGCAATTTGCATATGTAGTTACATACTAGATAACCTATTTTTAAAGCTTTTTCTTCTTGTTTTTGGCAATAAATGGCTCTTTACCTAGGTCATTATCATCTTCAGACACATCCATAAATACACCTCCCTCTTCATCCATATCCTCTTCAAAGTCTTCCTCCATACTGCCTAAGGAGACTTCCTCATCATCCAGATCGCTGAAGCCATCTTCATCATCAGAATCCTCCCAGTCAGCACCAGATCCCTCACCACTCTGGCCTTTCTTGCCTCCTTTGGGATTTTTTTTTATGTTACTGAAAGAAGAGGTAACAAGCTTAGCACTTCACCTGGAGAAACACTGTTTGCATCTAGATGATACCTGTTTACTGGCAAACACTGTGTTAGGGAA
Organism: Notiomystis cincta; assembly: GCA_013398075.1. Taxonomy (NCBI): domain Eukaryota; kingdom Metazoa; phylum Chordata; class Aves; order Passeriformes; family Notiomystidae; genus Notiomystis; species Notiomystis cincta. Next base: position 99,546 of record VZRX01011563.1, on the reverse strand, counting down.
GTTCAACATCATTGCACACTGCAAACGTAGGCTGTGACCTAAAATACATGTGTTACACACTGAGGTATGTCTTCAACATTAGCACAGGGAGTTGTACTATAAAAGTCAACCACTTTAAGAAGTTCTGGAGAGAATCCTATTCTGAAAGCAGCAGAAATGTCAGCTTCAGTATTTTATCTCCTCTGTGCCTTTGCTCCTTTTCAGAAAGTGTTTTCTGTAAAACACACAAACTGCTCTATTAAAGACCAGTCAAGATCACAAAAATATTTCAGGTTTTACTAGGAGTTTAATTCTCCTGTCCCCTCAAGGGAAAAAGTCTCTGTGCAAATTCAAATGCTGCATTACCCCACTGTGAGTAAAATAAGAAGCTACTTAATCGTTTACAATTGGACTCAATGAACTTAAAGGTCCTTTCCCACCTAAATGATTCTATGATTAATGAAAGTGCTGACTTCAGGAGAACTGAGCTCTGTCATTCTGGATCTCACAAAGCTTATTAACTGTGTTAGTCCAGTTACAGCCAGTCCTTACAACAGCAGTGCCATTATGCCTCATTCTGCTTCCTTTTGTACTTGATAATTCACACAGAAACCTGAGGCAATGAAAAACAAGATTTTACACTGCTTACTGGGTCACTCCAATGTATAAAATAAACAATTAATTAATTAATACAATCCAATACTGCAGGTCTCATGTAAGGACTGTAAGCATCCCAAGGTCATCATGATCCATTATGGGACATGCAGAAAACCAGCATTACTCAGTGTAAAACTGATACTGCCTTTTTTTGCAAGATGCTATTCTGAGCCTTTCTGAAAAAGGTCTGTCTAGTTTCACAGAGTAAAACTCTATGTAGATATTAAGACAAGAGGACAAAGAAGTCTTACCCAGCAAAATCAAGGTCTTCCTGGCCAACAGTGGCATTATCAGCAGCTTCAAATGTATCTAGGGAGAAAGAAAAATGTTATTACTACAAAACAAGCAAAGAAATATGAAGTCATTGCATCCAGCTAGTACATGGACCTGTTGGAGCAAGTCCAGGGGAGGGCCACAAAGATGACCAGAGAGCTGGAGCACCTTTCCTAGCATTGAGGTTGTTCAGCTGGAGAAGAGAAGGCTTCAGGGTGACCTTCCAGTACCTAAAGGATGCTACCAGAGAGCTGGAGAGGGACTTTTTCCAAGGGCACACAGTGACAGGACAAGGGGGAACGGCTTCAAACTGAAAAAGAGTTTAGATCAGGTATCAGGAAAAATTCTTTACTGTGTACCTGCAACAGGGTGCCCAGAGAAGCTGTGGATGCCCCATCCCTGGAAGGGTTCAAGGTCAAGCTGGATGGAGCTCTGAGCAACCTGGTCTAGTGGAAGGTGACTCTGCCCATGGCAGCAGGGATGGAATGAGGTGATCTTTAAGGTCCCTTCCAACCCAAGCCATTCTATGATTCTAGCATTGCAAAATATCTAATTTTTAGATATAGGGTCACCATTCTAAGCTTCTGAATTGATGAAGCAAATTCTCATTAGAAATACTACCAATAAAAACAAATGCAATTAGTAACAGATTCTTGTCATAACTAAGACCATATAAATTGAGTTACTAAGTAAGAACCCTGATACAAGAACTCAGAATTCTCTCAAAATACTGTACAAAACAGTTATAGAGAGCTAACTGGATTTTTTTTTTAATACATGTATATAAAATTTGAAATAATAAAATACTGGACATTTTCTGGTACACTAACAAAATTAAATTCTGGAACAAATCATACACTAATTCCAAAGCAAAGTACGTGCTACAGGAAGAGCTAAGGCTACTGCAGAAGTTTGCCAATGACCTTACTGAACTCATAACCTCATGAAGGATGTTAGAAACAATGAGAGAAACTGTAAGCAAGACTGAAAAAGGCCAAGCAGCAAAGAAAAAATAGAGGCAAATGTTACATGCTGTTAGAAAAGGTTACTCAGACTACATTAGGAAAAGAACAAAAGGGCATCAACTGCCACAGCTGAGAGCAAGTTCAAATTCAGTCAATCTCCAGCCACTCAAACAAGCTGACTTCTGCAGCAGTGGGAGCAAGACCTCTTACAAACAGCACCCAGCTGGCTCACACAGCAGACAGCAGGAACTGTTCTTTTACACAGTATGAACTGTAAAAAAGGATAAATTAATCATTTGAAAAAGCAGGGAATACTGGGAGAGTTACTGCAAGGAAGAACACAGCCTTACCCAATGCTCTTTCAAATTCATCATCATCCACATCTTCCACACTTTCTTCATCATCCAGACGCTTTTGTTTCTCTCTCTTCTTATCAAACTTTGAATAAAATCTGAAATAATATATATATTACTCTCAGACACAAAATTACAGGTGATAGGAAGAAAGGATTAAGTTCAACTTGAATATAATTGGGAAAAAATAAAGAAGACATTGACCCATCGAGTTTTATTACATTTTCTCACATTGCCCTCTTCTTTGGGGTCTTAGTTTTATCTTCTGTCAGCCATTTGCACTTTCATTTCATGTTAAAGAACCACCAAACACAGAAGGCAATTTGGACCATATACAAAAGAGTACTTTGTACAGATGTTAAATGTGCAATCTCAGTTTGAGCCATCTTCAATGTCACAATACTGTTAACTTTTCAGACTGGGGCATGTTTTTAAGATGCTTTTCTTTCATGTCAAAACTAACATCACTATTTTATTTCTTTATTAGTATTACATTCCTCAAAATTACAGTATCAATTAATTTAAAAGAAATGAAGTTAACTCAAATATTCATTTCCTAAGGAGACACTCACAGGTAACCAGTATTATGATCTAATAAAAACAAATCTTTGCCAAATGCATATCACTTCAATTTTAGTACTACAACAAAATCTGAAAGGAAATTCAAAGAATTAGAAAGAATTATGAGTAATAAAAAACTAAATACTCTGAAAAATAGCTCCTCTTTTTTTTTTGCTTTGTTCTATTCTAATAAACTTTGATGCTAATAACATGAACAAGCTATATTCCAGCTTTCATTATATATAGCTCTAATGAATAAGAATTACAACCCACAAGATATTCATCATTACCCATTACTTAAGGCTTCTTTATTATAATGTCAGCTTACTTAATTTTGGACTACAAGCCCCAATAGCCTTTGTTCATAGGTGATATTCTTTCCTAAGTGCTCTTGACAAATGTTAAAATTATGTCCAAGAAAAGCACTATCATCTGAAGTCACTCAAATTAATCAAAATTTGCAAATACCTGAAATACCAGAGAACACTTACAGAATGCAGTGGGTTTTAATGGCATTGCATTAAAGAAAAACAACACTTAAAATGAATGTTCACAAGTATTCCATTACCTGTGAAAGAACACTTCATCCACTGGGATTTTGCTTTCATCTTTGGTCCGGAATTCCTTACTGTTGACTGAAAAACAAAAAAAGAACTGATTTCACCTCAAGTTGAAATGATGGTTATTCTTGTCAGAGGTTAAGCAGCACACACAGAAGCAGACACAGTGTCATCCATTCAATAATGGGCAGCTCATCTGAAAACCTCTTCAAACTAACACAGTGCATATCCTGTGGGAAGTATGGAAAAGACCCTATGGAAAAACTCAAGTGGCACAGCCCTGAGCAGGTTCTCAGTCATGTATCAGGAAGGCAGGGGGTTGCAATCACCTACAGCAGGAATACATTTAAAACAATTAATGGGAAAAAAGCAGGGAGTAAGATGAACTTGCTGTCATGCACTAAAACACTGTAATTCCTTCTGCCCAGCATTCCCTGGCAGTAGAAATGCTTGTCAGGAACTGCAGGGCAGAGCCCTGTGCCAGCTGAGCACACTGAGGAAGGGGTCAAGCCTGCAACAGCAGATCAATGAGGGTAATGACCAGGTTCCCTGTGGAGGAGCTTTTTACCCTCTCACATTCCCCTTCCCTCCCTCTCAGAGGTAAATCAAAAGAAGAAAGGCTACAGATTATCTCAGTACAGATTATAATCATTTCTAAGTGGAAATGGGCCCAAGCTTCTGAAACCAGATCAGCACTCTTCAAATGAGCAGCAGAAGGTACCAGAGGATTTGCAATCTCAGCTCCCTGTGCCTCAGTAGAGATCAGCTACATGCAACAACTGCACACTTTTGTAGCTGTATTGATAATCCATATTTTTGTATCATGTTTTATTTGTAAAACAGTTAAATTCCCCATATTCTGTCCTCCATCTGCTCCTTCAACTCAGAATAAACTAAAGAATGTGATGAAGTGTATAGGCTAAAATCCCTATTTTAAGCTTTACCAGCCATAAAATCAGCCATAAAAGTGCATCAGTATTTACTAATCTACATAACTAAAACCTTTTTGCAACACAGCAGACCCAAAGCTGGCAGAAAAGCACATCCCTGGGAATGCTACATTGACTCTACCACAGAAGATGGTACCTCTTCTGTCCTCAGCAGCATGTTTTATTGATAGCTTGCTCTGGTTTTTTAACTGCTAGTTCTTACACCAAATTCTACTCTTGACTGTTGGAAACTGTGGGACTGGACAAAAGGCAACTGATTTCTGGAGGGAGGAAAACTCTTGGCAAAAAACAGTGCCAAAGACGCCTTATACTCATCCTAACAACAGCTGCAGCTGTGGTATTGTATGAAGTAATCCATATCATTTAATGACAGAACTTAATGTGATTAAAATAATTATATAGATCCATTTTTTCTAGTATTTTAAGCCATTTTTCAATCATAATAAACAGAATAAAAATGGCTGACTTACCTGCAAGGTTCTGCATATCCTTCATAAACTGCTTCTTCTTTGGCTGCATTACCACACTGCTGGTGTTTTCTGTATCAGAACAAAAATCAGAGAGGAATTTCTATTTTATGACTATTGATAGAGAACTGTTAGGAGCAGCTGATAGACTGCAGTGGCTTGTGCTGCCATCCATAATGACCTCAAGAGGCTGGAGAAAAGTGCTGACAGAAAACTCCTGAAAACTTCAACAATGGGAAGTGGAGGAATAAGCCCAGGCACCAGTATACACTGGGGGCTGCCCAGCTGGAAAGCAGCTTGGCTACAAACACCCAGGGAGTCCTGGCAGACACCCAGCTGACCATGAGCCAGCACTGTGCCCCTGCTGCAAAGAAGGCTGATGGTACTCCTGGCACTTGCTAGACCACACTTGGAGCCCTGTGCCCAAGTCTGGGCTCCCCAGTAAAAGGCAGACATGGGCATACTGGAGAGAATCAAGTGATGGGTCCCCAGGTTGATGAAGGAGACTCCATCTGAACATCTGGGAATGCTTTTTCTCTATGAGAGTAACTGTGCCCTGGCACAGATTGCACAGAGCGGCAGTGGAGTCTCCACTTTTGGAGACATTCACAAGGCATCTGAAAGTCTGCTCTAGGTGTCTCTGCTTGAGCCCCTGACTTCAGAGCCCCCTTCCAGCCTCAGCCACTCTGCAGGGGTTACATCCCCCTGTCCCTGGGCTGGCCCTGCAAAGGCAGCAGTTCTGCAGTGTGGCTGTGAGGGGCAGCAGGATGTGACCATCAGCTGGGCTGCAGACGTGTCTCTTGCAGCCCTGAAGACTGACCCCACTCCTCTGTTCCACCACCTGCACCCCAGATACTTGACAGGGCCAATCTGAGAGGATGAGAATCCAAACAGCACCTACAACCAAGAACACATGGCACAGAGAAGTGCCTACCTTTGCCTTTATTGAGTTTGGGATTCCTGTACACAAAGCGATCCAAGAATCTCATTAATGTGAAATCCTGCAAAGGGTCCCCAGAGTACTGAATGTGATTTCCCTGAAAGAAGGAAAAAGCCAAAAACCATCAAGGTCTTCATTTGAGAAAGACACCATCTAAACACAGAGGACTCACAATCAGCTCAAGAACAACATTAAAACATGCTTTAAAAACATAAAGACTTGGGGATACTGCACCACATAACCCTGACCAGGTCCTTCTTTTTGCAATTTCAATGTTTTCTTAACTAAACCACACCTCCTTTGCTTTGTTGCAGTGATAAATTGCTTTGCAATGTACCTTGCTAATAGCAGTTAATACTCAGCATCATTTCAATACCATATATTCAAATGAAAAATAAATATTTAAAATACATATTTGTGTAGGTTTGAGCAGTTTTGTGTTACTACAACAGTATTTTTAAAAGAATTTCTTCCTGTAGTAGGGTTCCCCATATTAAAAAATATTAAATAAAAATATACAAAAAAACTCTAATAAAGCTGTAAGAATCATATAATACCTACATTTCTAAAAAATTAAAACTTTTGTGAGCAGTATCCTGTACCTATAACACTGTAATTCCATGAAAAGCTTGGCATTTGACTGCATGATAGAGTTCTGCAGAGCTGCTATTTACCCACAAAGTGCAAGGAGACTTTAGAACATATTCTTAAAAATGGCAAAACACACCAAACATAAAATATCAAACTTCAAAGAAACAAACTAGCAAAACACACTTACTTCTAGAATTGTTTTTGCAAACAGGGCCACAGATGGATGAAAATGTTCAGAAAGCTGAAAAACATGAGTTGTTTATTTATTTCTAATTAAAAATACGTTGTAAGACCACTCTGTGATTCACCAAATAACAGACATATACATAGTTGTGCAAGGCTGATGTGCTCTGAAGAACTGAAGAACTCTAAGTTCTAATCTTTTACTTGCATTAAATACATTTTCACTTAAAATTTTATTTAAGTCAACACTAAAAAGCCTTAGTGATCAAATGTAATGTCCAATAGTCAAAAAATACTATTTTTGTCTAAATCTCCACTTAAAAATTCCTATTCCCTACTCAAGAAAACCAGAACTGTATGGAACATATGCAAGCTTAAGGCTGAACAAGGTGTCAGCTTTAACCTTTCTGCTGTTACTCAGGTAGCTACCTCAAGAATAACCAAGTTCTTTTTCCTCTCTTCAAACAAGGGCCACAGTAACAAACACAGCAACAGCAATGCAAGGATGTCCTACCTTCTTCAGTTCCCAAAGGCTTGTACTTTCAGCACCACAGTATAAAGGACTTCGGTGCATAGGATCATAGGAAGTTCCACTCTTCCTGCCTGAGGGGTGGAGGGGAGCAAAACAACTTCAGATTTTCTCAGGCAACTTTACAAGAGTTTGTTCTCCTTTCCCCATGACAGTCATGCTGCCCATCACTCCCAGCTGGACAGGCCAGGGGCCATCTGGCAGCAGGAAAAGGCTCTTTTCAGCTGCCCTTCACCAGTGTGTGACCAGCTGCACAGGCTGAGCTCCCACCTGCATCTAAGGACAGCCCTGAAAAGCCCTGGGCTGTTCCAGGAGGCCTCCAGGGAGGAATGAAACTGAGCACAAGTTCAAAGCTGGACTAACTGTTCTAGCAGGCTTCACAAGTGAGAAAGCAGCCACACATCCTAACCTTGGCTACACTGCTCAGAAGGTGTCTGAACATGGAAGCAGAGAATCCCAGGCCTGTAAACTGCTAAGGCACAAATTATGTGTTTATTACAAACTGCATGAAGTGTAATACACTCATCATAGAGTCTTTTCATCACTGCTGAGGTAACAGATAAATTTGGTTGCTTTCAAGCAAACTTTAATTTAAAAACTAAAATGAAGTTTCAATCACTTAATCTTACAACAACTCCTGATCAACATGTCACTGTTATGGACTCTTAAATGTTAAATTATATACTCTCTTACTGATTTACCTCCCATATTCAGATGATGCACCCACGAGGCTGTTGAATTTGAATTGTTTGTTTTAGCAGAACTTTCCATTGTACTTCTCTTTTCATCTTCTACTTCTTCGTCTGCATCCACAAATTTTTCCTCAGCCTCTTCGGCCTCTTCTTGATCTTTAAAGCACTCTTCATCATCTGACTCCTAAAAACAAAAAACATCAGCAAACAGCTTTTCCTTTCCAGAAAAGGAAAGGAATTAGTCTGATTTTTTAGAAAAATACACGTAAAGTTCTTGAGCTACTTATAAAAATCTAAACAAACAATGGTTGATGTTTAAGAAATACAGGTTTTTGTCCTTGATACAGCACTTAAAATTGAACTTTGCTGCTTAGAACACACAAATATAATGGTCCCTCCCCACCTCAAGAAACATCTTAGCAAATGGTTACTAATAGAGGTGCTTATGAAAACAGCTCTTATCGAAAAAGCAATGAGATGAAGAAATCCTCTTATACCACTTGATGCTGTAGCTGGACCCTTAACTCTGGTTTTACTTTCAGAAGCTCAGACAGAAGGTACAGGGCTCCACAGATGAAGGGTGGCATCTGCCCACAAGTGACCTGCAGCAGCCTCTTCACGAAGGCCTTCACGCGCCGTAACACAACATCTGCCTTCAGAGACTTATAGAGGAGATTCAGAAACATGGATGGCTTTGAGCATGTTGCTAAAGCAGGATCCAGAAGCTTCCTGCAGGGCACACAGGAGAAAGTATTGCTGGTTGTCATAATGCACACAGGAGAACAACTGCTATTAACAATTACCACATTTTTCAGATTGCCATCTAAAAGACTAGAGGTGGTTTGCTCCCCAGTACTCAAAACCTTTAAGATCAATCCTCAACTGTCAAGAGCTGCATAATATTTCTGGATATATATGAGACACTGAAGATGAAAAGAAAAAGAAAAAGATGCCTCAGTAAACAAAATATTCTAAGAAAATAAAGAGAAACTGAGTTCAACTGAGAACAGTTTCAAAATTTGAGATATTCAATGTTAAGAAACCAACTTGATTTGTTCATGTGTTTAAAAAAAATAGAAAATGGTTATAAATCAGCACATTTCACAATCAGATCAGACATTTGTACTGGCAAGTTCATTTTCTACTCCAATTTTTTTCCAGGCTGCCAGGCACAGTAAGTTCATTAAACATATTGCACATTCTCAGGGAATCTGAATTCCCTTTTTAAAAAATCAGTAACTTCCTCATGGTCATCTAAACAGAAGCCTGTAAGGATCCTATAAAGAGTAGAACTGATCAGCTGGGGACAAAAAAAAAAGCAATATTTTTATAACACAAGGCTTCCCACCTACACCAATTAAATCATCTAAAAAATTTGTTAACACAATATTCCCCCTTCTCAAAATAGGAAAAAAAAGGGAACAAGATTTTATGCTATTTACAGGCCTCATTAGAGGTACAGGCTAGTACCTGTAAAAGTGATTTCAGAAGAAAACAACAAATGTTTCAAACAACATCTGGAAGTAAAGCAAGCCACCAGAAGAGACACAAAGGATGAAATGCACATGTGTTCTCAGGACCCAGCACTATCTTTTGGTTTTATGCCCATGCTAAGTCAAAGAAATCCCATGCATTTTAGCCAATGAAACACAAAACTAGCAAGATCTTAAGAGCAAATCAAGTGTTTCTACAACTTTAAATTAAAGGTGACTACCTCTTAAAATGAAATAAAAATGAAACCTGCCACTTACTTGTACAGTGCTGCATAGTACCTGTCCGACACGGTCTGCTGAGAGTCCATCACCTGAAACAGCAACATCAGGGCCTGCACACTGGTACTGAAGTTTGTAAGGTGCAGAACTTTGAACAAGGTGTTCATCTGCTCTTTCACTTTCTCATCACCAGTCTCAGCGTAAGGGTAAGCTCTGTTTACCCCACAAAGGAGAGCACTGAGCATTTTGGATTCAACATCTTTTTTCTTAATGCAGTTCCGGAAAAAGCAGAAGTACAACGTTATCAGCTTGTTAGCCAAAGCACTTTCTTCGTGGCTGAGGACTATCTGGTTCAGGAAGCAGATGGCATAGTACTGAGTCTTCACATTGATGTTTGAGCGGTACAAAAGCCTCTCCACCTCACTGCACACTACTCCCTTCATGTTTGGGTGCTTGTGAAGTAACGTCTCTAGAAGATAAGAGGCTTTGGTGGCGATCTTGTTCTGAGGGTCCCCCAGTTTATTCACCAGCAGAACCAGCAGAGCTTTCTCCTGCTCGGGCTTGTTACAAAGAAGCTCGTGGGAAACTGCCAGCGCTCGGGATTTCGTGGCTGTCAGGCAGTCATGGCTCATTGTTTCCAGTGCCTGCACGAACTCTGCTATCTGCAGCTTCAGCTGGTGCTCGAAGTACCAAAGTATCAACCGCCTGTCTCTGGAGTCCTTGTTGCCACTCGACATCTGCATTATGTTGTTAAGCGGTCGCTGCGAGAAAGACCACAATTTTCGGTTGTCTGGTAAGATATCCGTAATGAGAAGCTCCTTGAAAGTATCTAAAGCCATAAGGCTCTGCTGCCTGCTGCCCTTTTTCTTTATGAGGTTTATCAAGTTCTCAACGAACTGCAGGCTGTGGACAGCACTGTCCTGGATGAGGAGGGTCATTGCTGCCATCCTGTCAGCCAAGGTACCCGAGGACACCACAGTTTTAATCCATGCCGAGGAGGCCCCCTTCTGATAGTCTGTCTTATTCTTAAACAGGTCAGTCTCATGTTCATACAGCTTTTGGGCCAGGGCCTTATACTTGGACAGAAGTGTCTGATTCTGTGGCTCTGGAGAGAACTCATTGGTGTACTCTAGATCATACCACTTGCCCCCCGGTTTGATCAGTATTGCTTGCCTGGCTTGAAATTCGAAATCTTCTTCCAGCCTTTCTTTCTTTGAAGGCTGCTGGCCCTGATCTCTGCCAGCCTGCTTCTTTTTGCCGTCTTTCACACTGCTTGCCTTTTCTTTTCCTTTTTTCTCTTTCTTCACCTCTAGCGAGGGAGGATTTGTTTCCTTCTTGCTTTTCTCCTTCTTTGGAGGCTTCTCCTTCTCCTTGGTGTCACCATCATCCTCATCCTCTTCCACCACCAGGCAACTCTTTGCATACTTGCTGAGCCCCAGGGAGCTGACGAACGCCTCCAGCTCCCCTTCCTTCAGGTCATCGATGGTCTCCTTCTTGCCGCCGTCCACCATCTCGCTCTCCTCGTCCACGGCACACAGCATGAGGTAATCTTGCTGCGGAGCCAGGGCACAGCTGTCACGGGCAGATCTGGTGCAAGACCTGCCGAGACTCCCAAGGGTTCCCCACAGAATCTCACAAAGGTTTGGGTTGGGAGGGACCTTAAAGACCATTTGGTTCCAACCCCGCTGCCGTGGGCAGGGACACCTTCCCCCAGAGCAGGTTCACTGAGAGTCCCACCCAGCCTGGCCTTGGACACCTCCAGGGATGGGGCAGCCACAAGTTCTCTGGGTAACCCGTCTCAGTGCCCCACCACCCGCTGAGCAAAGAACTTGTTCCCAACATCTGCGTGGGACCCCGCACGGGCCCGGCCGCCATGTGCTCCCGCTCCCTCCCGCCCGCC
>VZRX01011563.1:39522-87511 GCA_013398075.1 Notiomystis cincta | reverse complement strand
CCTGGTGGACAAGAAGCCATCCATGAGCCAGCAGTGTGTCCTTGTGGCCAAGAAGGCCCATGGAATGCTGAGCTGCTTTAGGAAGAACACTGCCAGCAGCTCAGGGAGGTGATGCTGCCCCTGTGCTCATCCCTGCAGAGGCACATCTGGAGTGCTGTGTCCAGTGCTGGGCTCCTCAGCACGAGAGAGACACGGAGCTGCTGCAGTGGCTCCAGGGCAGGGTGACAAAGGGCATGGAGGCACTGGGGCATCTCTGGGATGGGGAAAGGCTGAGGGAGCTGGGCCTGCTGAGCCTCGAGGAGAGGCCCTGAGAGGGGAGCTCAGCAATGTCTGTGAGTGCCTGAGGGAGGTGCCAGAGGATGGAGCCGGGCTCTGCTCAGTGGTGCTGAGCAGCAGGACAGGGGGCAAGGGGCACAAACCAATGCACAGGAGGTTCCACCTGATCATGGGGAAGAACTTACTGAACACTGGCACTCAGATTGCCCAGAGAGGTTATGGAGATTCCCTCACTGGAGAACATTCAAGAACCATCTGGACACAGCCCTGTGCCATGTGCAGAGCAGGGAGGTTGGTCCAGATGGCCCAGTGTGGTCCCTTCCAATTTCCGTCCCAACTGATTTCCAAGCCAGTGGTCAGATACTTTACCAGTGTCAAAATACTGGAGTAATAATGATAAGGTTCAAGTTATTTCCCAAGAGAAAAAATTGGTTTTTGAGGGAGGAAGGGGTGTTTTGTTTTTCTGAAAGTCCTTTCATGTGTATAGTCTGAAACACCATCTGTGCTTAGTAACACTTTACTTTCATACAGAAATTGCTTATAAATAAAAAGAGTTACAATGATTTTCCAGTGTGAGAATTCCCCTCAGAAATAATCTCCAGAGTTTGGTCTGGCTCACTCTGGTTTGTGTATCATTTCCAGTAGTGAAGAGTGACTAAATCCTGTTCTCAGTGATGCTTTGGTAAAATGCATTGTCAGGAAGAACAGTTGTCCAAAGGCACCTGAGCAGGGACCTGCATTTGAGCCTTAAGTGGAAGTTCTTGCTCCAGCCAGAACAGAGTCCCCACATTTACTGATGGAGAGTTGCTTCTGCTGGGCTGACAGCAATCAATGACCAATTTTAATACCTAAAGACCTAAAATACCTAAATGTGAAGTTGTGTATCATAATTCTTCTTAACTTTAAAATATGGGGAATGTTGCCACGTTACCTCAGTTATCATCAGACAAAAGGCAGGTACGATTTCCCACAAGGGCTGAAGCTGTGCCTGTAAACCTCTTTGTTGTTTCTCACTGGCAGTTAATAGGAATATGGTACATCAGTGAATGGATGGCCATGGGCAAACCAAACACCTTCCAGCTGGTGGAGCTGGGCCCAGGGAGGGGCACCCTCACTGAGGATATATTGCGGGTAGGTGAAAAACACTCGGATTCTTTGTTTCTGCCTTGAGTCCACAGCTACAGTGAAATCCACAGGGCCCTCAGGGTTTATCCTTCCCTAGTAACCAGATCACTCCAGCCAGGTTGGCAGCTCAGACCCTGTTTGGAGTAGATGTGTCCTGGGAGCAGAGCTCTCAGCTGGAAGCAGAACGGGGGCCAGCCTGTGCACACTGCACTGTGACCTTCCAAACACCACTGGGCAGAAGAGGAGGGCAGGGATGTTCCACTGGGAATTATTTCTGTCTAGGAAAGCATTATCCAAGCTGAAAACCACTGAGGAAGGTGTTGCTGCTGTAACTGGGATGGAGACCTTAGAATGGAGCAGGACAATAACACAGGAATGAAGCTGTGTTAATTCCTTTGGGGATTTCAGGGGCTTATTTCTTTTGAGTTAACCCCTTGTGTTCAGTCATGCTTGCATGGTTGTCTTAATTAAAATGCTGCTGATGCATGAACAGACTGCTAATAGGATTTAGCACCACATAAGAGCTTTTACTCTATTTACATATGTTAATAAAAATAGTGAAATGTGGGATAGCAAATACTTGTTTAAGGTGGGAATTAAAACTGAGCCATTTATTAAGATTTATGAAGAAATTCCCACTTCCTACTGAAGGAGCAAAATGTAATCTCTTTCACTGAAGTTGTTTTATTAGTGAAAGCCAACTAATACTTTTATCTTGACTGCAAATAGTGAGAGGAAAGGTTAATACCTGAACCTTTAATGTACAAGACTGTGCCTAAGAGAATTCATCTGCCTTTATAGGTCTTCAAGCAGCTCAGCTCTGTCCTTAGAGAATGTGATGTCTCTGTTCACCTGGTAGAAGTGAGCCCCAAACTCAGCGAGATCCAGGCAGTGATGCTGACAGGAGGGAAGGTGCAGCCAAACCCTGAGGATGAGTCTGCTTACATGAAAGGCATTAGCAAGACTGGAATTCCCATTTTTTGGTACAGAGACATTCAAGATGTGCCAGCAGGTGAGGAGCTTGAATGCCTCGTTAAAGGGATGGTGTCCTTCCTTCCTTCACTGACAGCTTTTGGTAGCAGAGGGCATCTCTGCTAGCTTCACACTGGACAGAAAAGTGGTTGTGTATGTCTTTGTTCTTACTTGCATGAGCCTGAGGCAGGGTCTTGGTTCATTTTCATCACTGCTATCTATTCTCCCTACCTTCATTTGGGGATAGCTACCCAATTTCCTGTATTCTGACCTTTTTGTGGGGGAAAAAACAACAACCTTCCCTGGCTTTGCCTGAATCTCCTTTCAGGAGGTAGTGATGTAAAATTCATGAACTGAAGCTAGAGCTAGCTGTAGAAATGATGTCTCTGGTGTGTGCAAGCTGGAAGTAATTACAGTTTTTTCACAACCACATTAACTAGTTTAATTCATTAAAAATCATAAAAATATTTCAAACTCGAAGCTACTTTGGAAGCATTAATAATTTAATGCATTCTTTTCATACCTTCCCACAGGTTACAGTTTTTACCTGGCACATGAGTTCTTTGATGCCCTGCCAATACATAAGTTTCAGGTATAGCTAAATTATTACTGTAATTGTGACCATTTGCTTAAGCACTTTTTCTCTTTGAGGAAGAACAGAATTAAGGTGCCAAACTGGATACATGCCCTGTCTCTAATGATGAAATAATTCTAACAGAATTTGGACAAATAAGGCTTAATTCAGCTGCTAACTGTAAAATTAGTAATTGTTCTTGAGTGGGAAAACTTGAAGAAAGCTAAGGATTTCTTTCTGCTGAGATAACTCTCAAAGTTTTGGGGTTTTTTTATTCCTTATGCTACATTAATGCAGCTTTTAATTTCCACATCATTTTCTGTAACACTACTAACAAAAGACTGAAGGGCTTTCATTTGAATAGCAATGAGAGTAGCAGAATAGAGGCTAGTTATGATTCAGAAGAAGCTAATTAGTTTATGAAAATCACTGGTAGAACATAATCTTTTGTTTTGGTAACTTGAATGTTGCACTGTCAATAGAAGAGGCAGCATTTTTCTTCAGAGCATCATTCATTCCTTTTAAGTATGATTAAACCTGTATTTGTTGGCTCTGCAGATGAGACTCCACCAGCTTTTTCTAAGGCAGTTACTGGAATTAAATAGGAATGAGTAAGAGTTGTTAGTAATGTATTGTGCTCCTAAAACCTTGGAGAAGAGCTTGGCATGTGAGTCCAGTCAAGTAGAAGGCTCCTGTGGTGCCTGTGGGAGAGTAAGAAGTGCTTTGTGCCCCTTGAACAGCGGACAGAGAAAGGCTGGCGGGAGGTGCTGGTTGATGTTGATCCCGAAGTTCCTGACCAGCTGCGGTTTGTGCTGTCACCAGCCAGAACCCCTGCGACACAAAACTTTATTCAGGTGAGGTTACACCGACCAGAGCTCGCCCTTACACCTCCACTGACTCTTGCACATCCATCTTGTGCTTCTCAGTTACTCTGACAGCGTGAGGAATGCTCTCGGTCTATAAATTAATAGGGCTTAACATTTCCACAAGCATTTAACTGTGCATGCTGTGAAACTACAGCATGGAAATTACCATCTGTGTCAAACTTTGCAAAATGGGAGCTTGAACACACAAAAGGTCCCAGAGAGCAGAGGCAGCAAGTGAAGGCACAGTTCTGCACTGTGTGTGTGGCATCACCGTATGGAGAGTGGCCCTGCCCCAGCCCTACCCCTGCAGGGTAGCCAGGGCAGCTGCCTGTTTCTGTGCCAGGCTGACCTTTGGGTTCTTCCTGAAGTCCCTGGGATACTCAAAGCTGCAAAATTAAGCACTGGAGATTAAATAAACCCAGCTACAAAGTCTCACACACAGGAAGGCCTCTCTGAAGGGTGTGCACAGCTGAAGCACTTTCATTAAGTGCCACAGTGAGGAAGTTTCACTGATACAGATATTCTTGGTAGAAGAAGTTTCATTTCACAGGTTAATGAAGACCTGACTGAAATCCAGCACTCAGAAAACACTAATGAGAAGGAGTGATGGCAGAAACAAGCTCAAGCTGGTGTAGGCAGCCTAGAATGCACCTCCTGTAGAGCTGCGTGTGCCAGCAAAGCAGCAGCCCCGAGACACCAAGCGTGAGCGATACTGGCCCTGTGCTTGTCTGCTGACACAGGTGTTCTGATCTCTGAACTCTGCACTAGCCAGAAGAAACCAGAGAGCACGTGGAAGTGTGTCCTGAGGCTGGGGTCATCGTGCAGAGGCTTGCCTCTCGGATAGAGAGGGACGGCGGGGCCGCTCTGGTTGCGGATTACGGCCACGACGGAACCAAAACTGACACTTTCCGGGTGAGGACCTGCCCTGCAGCAGAAAGCCAAAACCTGTTTCTTTGACCATTAGGTTCTTGTAAGAGAAGGTTCATAGGTGGGCATAACAGCAAAAACTGCATAAAACTGAGTAATTCCTATTTAATCAGTATCCAGAAGGGTTTCTGTCAGATGGAAAGGGTAATCTGAGCTCTTCCTACATTTATCTCAAATTTTCCATGTATAATTTGCTATTCTCACCCCTCAAATACATAACTTAGTTTTTGCTGGCCCTGGCTGTGATGGCTGGACTACAGATGAGTATTATCTTCCAACTTCCTTTTCAGGGTTTCAGGAACCACAAACTTCACCATGTGCTGAGTGCCCCAGGCACAGCAGACCTGACAGCAGATGTGGATTTCAGCTACCTTCGGAAGATGGCACAGGGAAGAGCAGCTACGCTGGGCCCCATAAAGCAGCGGGAGTTTCTAAAGAACATGGGCATTGACCTCCGGCTGCAGGTACGAGGCTGTTCAGGGGGCAGGAGCTCTCCTGCTCCACAGGCCACACTCTTCAACAGCACCACAGCTTCTCTAAAAACCTCTGGTTTTAAAACAAAGTTCTTCAAAATAACCTGTAGGTGTGTGAGCAGAAAGTTGCTTCTGCTACATACAGCTCACTCCAGATCCCTGAAAGTAAACTGATCAATACTGTACTTAGGAGCATTTAATGTAAAACTCCCATCAGTGTGGGCTGTGGACCACCCCCAGTGATCTCACCAGTTCCACCAACCATCACAGCACTGTCAGATTAAGTGCAAAGGATGCAAGAAGGGATTGCAGGAATTTATAGGAACACAGGAAGAGCTGTAACCTGCACTCTTTTATCTTTTTCCCAGGTGCTCTTGCAGAATTCAGGAGACACAGCAACTCGTGAGCAGCTACTTCACAGCTATGATATGCTGATGAATCCCGAGAAAATGGGGGACTGTTTTCATTTTTTTGCCCTGCTGCCTCACCACAGACTTGTACATCCTGAAAAGAAAGATAAGCCAGAATCAAAGTCTCCCCTACCACCACCTGTTGCTGGATTTAATGAACTGTTACTGAAGTAATTTCAAATATTATTGCAAAATGTGTGATAGCTCTTTCAGAATAAGTCTGATGCAGCACACCAGACCTCTTGACTGACCCACCCAAAGCAGTATGAGTGGAAATAAAACACTGCACATAGAGAAACCAGCACACACAGAGAGCAGAGAACAAACAATGGTTTGGGGGTCTTATGATAGAACTGAGTGAAATATTTGCAGTGGAATCAAAACTTGTCAGTAACAAACAGATGCACTTGGAGTCTTTAAATGTATTCAAGCTTTGGTACTTGAATAAAATCAAGATGCCTTGACATCTCTGAAGATATTTTTATCAAGAGAATAGTGACAGGATGCATGTAAAAGGAATTCCTGCTGACAGAATTTCCACAGCTGGACATATCTAATAGCAAATCCACAAACAAAGTATAGAACTGTTTACTCCTAAGAACATTTGATAGGAGAGATATTTCATGTAAATAAAAAGAAGAGTCTGATAGGGAAATAAATTTTATTTTCAAGCTTATCAGAGGATATTTACAAACAATGGGGTGTATAAAAATATAAAAGTACTTGACAGTGTCATTTTGAGGCTATAAATTTTACATGAGCTTTTTTCTAGCATCACCATAGCATTATTGCTTGAATGAACGCAGCTGAATTCACCTAGGGGTAAGGGTATTAAACACTGTAACCTACTGCTGTCAAAGTCTGCAGTAAAGGTAGAAAAAAAGGGAATAAAAAACTCAGCTATTTATACTACTCTAGGAATTTTACTTGTAATGTAAGTCTCATTTTTTTGGTTTCTTGACTACTAGCTGCTTGTGGCTTCTGTTGTCTGGCCCCAAAAGTCTGCATGTGATCAGGCAATCTCCTCCAAAGGCCAACAGCATTATTTTTATTTTAATACAACTTGAAGAATAAATAGCTCATATAATATTTTGAAGCAGAGCAGACTTCATGGGGAGAGACAAAAGCCAGGCCTTCTACTTCATTATTGTCCCCTCCTTCCTTTATTCCTGTTGTGCTTTTGCAAGTGACTGAGCTGCTTTATTTCCTCCCTTAAAACAACACAAACAAACAAACCCACAGGTAAACCTGAAGTAACAGCTCAAGTAAAAAATCTGAAGTTTAAAACCAAACTGTATCTACATTATTGCAGTTAGGATGGAATACAGCAATGGCTTCACTGGAATTTGGTCACTTGAGCACTGAAGCTGAAACCCAGCACTGCTTCCCTTGCCAAGGGCGGGCAAACACCGAACTGCCAATGTCAGAGGTGATGGCTCTGGCTCCAGGGGTGAAAAGCAGTGCCCCTCTGAACAGTCAGTCCTGAAACCCTCCCTCAACAGGGTTAAGGCAGAGCTCAGCCTTTGCCAACACAGACACCTACAAAATGCAGTGGCAGATACAAAAGGTGAGTTAAAGACACAAACCTACCTGTGGGCACATCCTTCTGCAACTGCCACTGACCACTGCCAGCCACTGCTACTGCAAGCAGCTGCCAGCTCTCAACTAACCACATAACATTTTAAGTATATCTAACAACTTACAAATCTGCTCACCTGTTTCCTTACCTGAATAACAACAGTAGAAAAATACTTATCTACACACAAACAAAAAAGAAAACCTTTGTAGGAAAGAGGAGATACCCCAAAGCCTCTCACTGCTTTTGCAGTTCAAGCCTGTATCAGTATTTTAAAAATATTTTCAGCTAAGCTCCAGTTAAGCAGCTTGGCACATCAGGGATGCATACAGCCATCCAGCATCCTCCAGCACTGTAACACCTTTATCCCACAGAAAAAGGATTTTACCCCTTTTGTTTCTTGAAATAGGACCAAAAACCCTCTTCCATTTGCATTTAGCATTATGGCCTCAAACTTCTTTGAAATACCATTAACTTGAACGGTCCAAGGGAATAATTTCCAAAGAACACTGCTATTTCCCCTCTACTGTGCCACAAGTCCAATTAGTGGTTGGGAGTCCTTCAACTGAGGCATGTGCACAGAAAAAAACTGAACGAGGAGTTGCTTTTGGACTCTTCATTCAGCTCAAACAGCTCTGAGCACAGCAAAGAGGATGGGAGGGGCTGCAGGTCAAGGTGGGAAGGCAAAGTCCTTTCTCCTACAATCCAGCTGCCCTGGCAGAAGCAACAGGTGATGTGGTATCTACTGTTACTTCTAGGTTTGAGCAGAGTTAACATACAAGCGAGCAGGCTACAAACTACTCCTGATGTAAGTCCAGGGAACCTTAAAAAACTAGAAAAATATTAGAAAAAATTTTAAATCTTATTACTCAAAATGACAGAAGAAAGCTGCATGTATTTTTCCCTATTTTTCCACATCCTTCTGCTAGAATCTGGTCTTCCAGAGTGAAAGGATATGCTACATCAAGTCTTGTGTGCTCTCTGTGCTTACTTGTGTAGTTTTAAGGCAAAATGCCTTTGGTGTGTATCAATGATGTGCCAGCCTTGCACAGCAGTGCACTGTTGTGGCTTATTGCTTTTTTTAACAAAGTAAAAGCCTAGCACAGCTTTGATTGTCATCTCCTTCGATTGTCTGCCAGCATTTCAAGAGGAATGTAAGAAGTTTTGGTTTGGGTTTTTTTGTTGGTATCTGTAAGAAGCTCAATTAGGGCCAAGACACACATATTTAACTGTCTAAACAGCAGCAAATTATTCCTTCATCTATGAAGCTGTGTTCAACTAAACCACCATGTTTTGCTTTAGCCAGGGTATTCTGTACTGGTTTCTTTATAGAATCTCTCACCATCCACAGTTTAAGAAACAGGAGATGTATCTAAGTAACAGAAAACAGTCCTCTATGGCCTAGTAAATAGGGATTAGAAAACTATTACAAAACTCTTACTGTGTAGGCTATGAAAAAAAAACACAAAAACCTTTGAAAAACACAAACCATTCAGTCTGTACACACTACACCTCAGTAATGGCTTTGCAGCCATCCATCTCAGTGAAGTGTTTCCCAACAGGGCTTATCCCACTGTCAGTAACTGCTCAGAGTTAGTCAGGGATGGAGAAAAGCTTGTCAGAGGACAGTCTATTCCCATGGCAACGCAGGATCCTCTGGGGCTTTCCACACCAAACTCCGTGTTCAGAAAAAGCAAGAGCTGCTCCAAAGCTTAGCTTCAGTTTCTGCCTGGAGTATCCTTCTTTGCTGCCATTTAGCACAATGAACAAATCAAGGGTCCTCTTCCATGTCATCTGGATTAGGAGCCATAATGAAGTGCTGGGGGTACTCGAGGTTGTGCTCGTAAGCGTGTTCTTTCCAGCGCGCGTCGTCGCTCTCGTGGGTAATGTAACGCTCCCCAATGCGTGTCTCAAATTCTCTGAGGTCAAGCCAAGTCTGATAATCCTAAGGAGTAAGAGAGTCAAGGAAGCAGTTTTAAGAAACAGCAGCACCACATTCCCACAGATAAATTCTGTTAAAAAAAAAAGAAATAAAAGAAAACCAAAACCAAACACCTTCCCACAAATCGCCCCAACACTGTCCACAAAGAACAGTTCAAAATTAAACAGGCTAGTATCTAAGGTTGTCTTTGTTGTTGTAAAGCAGCAGATAAACTCCATTCCAAACAAATCTGTTCTAAATAAGTTACAGCACACACCAGGCTGTCCATTTCAGCACTGAACAAGCAATGTGTGCTCCATGCTGATTTCACAGGGCCCCATCACTGCCCACAGTCAGGGGGAAGCCAGAAGAGTAAACCCATGTTGTTGTCAGACAGAAAAGAAAAGGTGGGAGACACAGTAAGACAGATTTCCCTTGAGGAAAGAAGCCATTCACAGATGGGCATAATCCTGGAGCACATCAAATGTGAAGCTAAAACCAGAAATACATGAGCCTTCATGAATGCTTGTTAATAGAATCTGACAGCTGCAGTTTCCATAAACCTCTGAAGGATTTCAGCCAAAAAATTATTCACCCATTATAAACACAGTGAGAAAGGCAGATGGGCTTACCTGTAACCATGGGTGACTAAGGGATTTGTCAACACTGAAACGTTTTCTCATCTTCACTTGAAGCAAATTGTTTATTAAATCAATGGCTGTCAAGAACAAAAATTATATTGTTTAAACATTAATCACCTCTATCATCATTCACATGCTGCAGTAGAAATTAATATTTTATGTGTGACTGTATCCTATGCTGAACTCCTTTAAATTTAAGCAAGCTCTTGAATTTTATATTTAGCTTTGCTTATGTTAAATGAGGCTACAAAATGGGGATGAGGCAAGTTCCCCCTACTTTTGATGGAAACACTAAAAGCTTTACTGTGGTATTCATTAATCTTTTTCCTACTGATTTTAGATTATTTTAAGACATACCTAAAAAGCTTGAGCATAATTCTGTGTTTCACAATGACGTGGGTACTTCCACTGTTGTATACTTTTGTATATGTCCTTCCACATCTCCCTGTGTGTTAATCATGTATTAACCAAACATGGTAACAACATAAAACCAAAGCAGGCACTGAACAGCTCTAGAGACCAGCCTTGTGAACCTCTAGGTTGTTCAGACCTGGCATTTAAATCTATACTTCCCAATGTACAAACTAAACTTCCAGATTCCACTTTAAATCGTTTCTTGATTATAGTTCAGATAAAATATGCCAGCATTCAGCAAATACCCACACATTAATTAACCTTCCTTTGGGACTTTGGGGATGTGTCAGATTACTCATCCTACTCATCATGCATAAAATTCATTTTTCTTGCTAAGTCTCCTGACTCCTTTGCCCCGAAAATGATCTCAAGCATTGTATTTCTTCACAAATATATTTAACTCATATTTATCCACTTTGGCATAGTCTACTAACCTCAAACTGTCAACAATTCCTAAATGAACCTTGAGGTTTAAGCACTTAAACGTGTTACCTACATACACAAACATTCTAACAGAGAAAATTCATTTCTTTACCTTCACTAGAAATTTCCTTCCAAGGATTCGGCGGGTACATAAACGCTGCATTTTGAATCTGATCATTGATATCCTCATCTTCATTAAAGGGGAATGTGCCACTGAGGCTCACGTAGACAATGACCCCCACTGACCACATGTCCAGGGAGCGGTTGTAGCCCTTGCTCCGGAGCACCTCAGGGGCAAGGTACGCAGGAGTCCCCACCACGGAGCGCCGGAAAGACTTCTCGCCAATGATGCGTGCAAAGCCGAAATCACACAGCTTCACCTGCAACAGCAGCACACTGAAACTGAGCCATCTCTGCTTGACTTCACACCCTTCCTGCAGTCACTTAAGCACTTAAGTCACTTATGCAAAAGGACACAAAGCCCCACCAAGCCAGCCCGTTAAGGGTTTCTATGCTGGGTTTGCAGCCTGCACAGCCTCGGGGTGAGGCGGTTTGTGTATTGCACAGCCACGAGTCTGCACATAAGGAAAAAAGATCGTGACTCCAAACCCAGCTCATTTTCAGAGGTGAATCCTCACTCTGACAAGGCACAGAACCAAGTTAGAAATGCACATGAATCCCAGCCAAATCACATTCCTCTTATTCCACATATTCCAGAGCCTAGAGGCTTTGGCTACACAGAAATCACACAATGAGTTTTAGCAAGAACTCAGACCCAGCCAGCTCTTGACAGAACATCCCAGGAAAAAGCATTAACAGCTGGCACATGCACTGATGCTCAAATCCTCATGATCCTGCAACAGTTCCTTAACTTGAACACAGCAGGCACTTGTGGAGATAAAAAGATGTAGATCAAGTCCAACACATAACCCCAAGTCAATAAACCCTCCTCAGGGTAATCAGAAGGAGCAATAAAGGCACTTAGTGAGAGAATGGAAGAAAAAAAAAGACAACTCCAATACACACAGTTCAAGTCATTCTAAAGCAAGTCAGTTGAAAATCCCACAAGAGGTCGCTTTTCAAGCAACAATGTTGATACTGCTTTAAAAAAACCCCATTAATAGTAATGAAAAGTGTTGTTTAATCTTCACTCACTTGAGGGAATGGCTCTGCTGATGCTAGTAGTACATTTTCTGGTTTTAAATCACAGTGCACAATATTTTTGAAGTGTAAATTCCTCAAAGCAACAAGTATCTACAAAACAAAAGAACACCTTCAGAATATATTCAAGCAGATCTGAAGTCTCAAAAGACACACACACTAACTAATACAGCAATTTTTATCAACACAGTCCTCAAGAACTAACCCATATATACTGTTTTTTCCAGCCTACATAGCCTACCAAGACTTGAAAACAAGGGGGTATATTTTCCCCACCCTTTTTTTCCCTCCTCCTCCTCTGTCTTTTTGAATGCTTACTGTTTTGACATTCATCTTTAGATGTCCATAATGTTATGTCTTGGGAAAGAAGGACCAAAAAAATTAACATAATTAATATTCAAAGTTCTTTTCTTGTTTATTCAATTTTCATTAGATGTGCAGCTCTCTATGCTACCTCTTTTAAATAACAAAACAGAGAACTCCTCCAAATTCTCCTCTCATAATTACAAAACCCAAATCCAGCCTTTCCTCCCAAAGCAGAGGAACTGACTGCTCACCTGAGTGACCATGAACTTAGTTATTCGTTCTGGAAGTCGACTTTTCTCACTGGAAAGAATCATCTCTAGCATATCCCCATGCAGCTTTTCCATCACAACAAAGACCCTTTCTGGTGTTTCAAACATACATTCCAGGTTCACAATCCCAGGGTGGTGCAAATTCTAAAATAAAGTAGCATAGGTACATCCTGAATTTCACAGAAATGCTGCCCACAAATCAAAAAACAATTAAGTGGAGAGTCAGAAGTGGAAAGAAAACCTGAGGAAAGAAACTAGCTTGAAATAAATGTCAACCCATGAAACATGCCAACTGCAAAGGATAATTTGTTTAATACAAATTAGCTGCAATGGTTAACTTCACAGTTCATGCATGTTCTGTACTCAAGCAACCAAGTGTAAGAATAATACTCAAAGATTGAGGAGCCAATAGTGGAACACAGCAGAAAATAATACTGAGGGAGACAACATAGAGCCAAAGTACCCATCTTTAATGGATACCCTACAGAAGGGTAGATAACACCCCCAAGTTATCAACTCTACCAAGTGTTCAGGATTCCTGCTTTCATAAGATTCCCTCTTACAAAAGCATTCAGAAATCACAGATGTAAATTTAAAAATCAATTCAGAGCACTTACACACAATACAAAATCTCATTAATGGTTTATTTAAGACAACATGATCCAAAACCACTTTTATACCTGGAGAATGGCTACTTCATTACGAAGCTGACTTTCCTGTTTAGTTGGAAACCTCATCTTGTCAATGACTTTGATAGCCACATCTCTTCCAGTCTTCCTATGTTTTCCTAAACAGAAAGTCAGTGTCAGCCATCAAGAGGTAGAAGCAATTCATAGCTATAAAACACTACAACAGAAATTCCTTTTTGGGAAAACAAGTATATTCTGTCAAGTGTACAATATCACCCTATTTCTATTTAGAATTGCAAATGGTATATGAGCAAAAGAAGTGCTCAGTCTCCACAGGAATTCTGTGGTTTACACTTAAACCAGTGACCACTCTGCTGTCAGGTACACACACTGACAGTAGATGCACTGGGTGAAGTTTTTGCTTGTGCAAGGGAC
This sequence comes from Notiomystis cincta, assembly GCA_013398075.1. Lineage (NCBI taxonomy): Eukaryota > Metazoa > Chordata > Aves > Passeriformes > Notiomystidae > Notiomystis > Notiomystis cincta. The sequence goes on along the minus strand of VZRX01011563.1, from coordinate 74,113 downwards.
TTGCACATAAGCAAGTAATAAGTACTCCACAGAATATTGCCTCTCCTGTAAAATCAACCACAATTCAAGGCCAAAGTGAAGACAGATCTGCAAACCCACTTTCATGGGTTCCACGTGCACAGGAAATTACACACCTAATACTCTATGGAAACATGAGAGTAATTATGTGCCCCAAAGAACAACACGACATTTAACAACCAGGGCAGTCTGCTGTGATCAAAAAGCTCTAAAATGTGTTAAGAAAAGGTGATAAGAAGAACACCATGCTGACAGCACCACACATTAATTCCTTGCTGCAATCTCCATCAGCTGCATGAGAAGCACTCTGCAGTGCACAGGGCCAAGTGAGGAGCTGTTAGTGCTTCCCCAGCTTCTTCACAGCTGCTCAACTGATCTCTTTCAGTCACATCAGAAAGGTTAAGGGGATCACACACTGCAAGACCTTGCAAATCTGTGACATCTAGTACTAAAGTACTACAGAACAGTAAATCTGACCACAGAAAATGTCATTATCTGCTCAGCAAAGGGTCTGGAAGCCATTGCAGGAGAAGGGATGGCACACACAGCTACAAGTGGCACAGAAGGTTCTCCCAGCACTGCTGTGGGGAGCCCAGCTACACCTCAGCAGCCACCAGCCAGCCTCAGCCTCCCCTGCTGCTCTGTGGCCAGCAGGGCTCAGGCAGGGCACAGGAACTGCTCCACACTGCTCTGACAAGCAACTACTGCACCTGCCTTTAGCATCATCACAAATAAAGGGCTTATCTCCAACAGAGAAAGGAAATTATACTGAAATGTAGCACAGATACAATCAGTTAGACTAGATGCAAAACACAGAAGGCAAATCCTAGATGGCTAAAGAATGTAAAGCAAACCTAACTACACAAGCCAGACTACAGCTAAAAACTGCCCATGAAGAGTAACAGAAAAGCAACTTGAAAATTCCTTTTGTTAGACAAAACACAACCAGCCAGTTTTCAGTGCAAGTTTTACATCAGTAAGAAAATGTCAAGAGTAGTTTTTTTCTGTCTCCCTTTTTCAGATCTTTCAAACTAATCAAATTAGGAAAAGCACAGGGAAACTGTTCTCACTGATGCAGCAGTTGGATATCTATATCCTATAATTTTTGATTTGCAGTTTTGGAAATGTTTGTCAATAATGTAGGACACAAAAAAATACCACAAGAAAAAAAAACAAACCAAAGTGCACAGCAATGAAAGCAACTTAATTTTACCATGAATTGTTACCATTTTTCAGTATGACTACACAGGTGCAGATAAGGCAGTTTCAGAAGTTACCAGATCTAGTCTCCCCAAACACCAACAAAAATTAAGAAGTGTAGAGAGCCAGCAAAACCATCATCTTTTATATTAGCTTTTCATACTCTTTCAGCTTGTGATTTTATATTAAGAAGTATACATATCCTATATATTTTAAGCCCTCATTCAGTAAAAGAAAAAAATAATGAAAGCTTTTTTTAAGTATTTATTACACTTACAAGCACTTGTAAGCATTGAATCATGCAAAATACCAAGATGAGATTTATCTACAAGGCAATTTAGGAAAAATAAAATCCAATCATTAAAATAAGTATCTGCATTTGTTCATTTCTGTTCATAACAAAGGAAGCACCCTTTGATTCACACTATGCTTTAAGAAATACAGAGGGGGCAAAAAACCTGACCTCTTTCAAGAGTGATGTAAAACCAGACCAAACTGTATTTTCACCAAGCAGTTTAGAAGTAATAAAGTATCTAACTACAGAATTGGCACACAGAAAAATCACAGCCACAATACTTCCTGATTAGAAAGAAAACGTGACAGAAGCAGAAAGATTACCACTTGTAAATCATTACTCATGACTTTTTCTTTCTTTCCAGAGTTATGGTCTGTGGTTTTCTCAAAACTTGAGATACAACATGAGATTTTTTTTAAAAAAAAAAAGACAGAAACAGAGTTCATATGCATTTCTAGTATTTCTTCTTTTTTTGTGATTACATACTAAAACCAAGTTATATGCTTCAACAGAAGGTTTTAAAAACTAGGTGACAATGCTAGACTTGAAACCTAGGACTAAACTCCTGACAAAGAATACCTCTTTTTTCTACTTTACCCTGCTGACAGAAATTTGTTTGCATCAAGTATGTCAATAATATGTTCACACCCATACTGTCTAACCATAAACTATGTGTTTTTCTATTTGCTTTTGGCCACATCCCTCAGGTGTCATTCAAAACAGGTATAACTGACAGCAAATACATGACTTCTAATACCAAGTAACACAAACAACAGTGTTAGAATTGCAATTTTTTAAAAAAAATCATTAAACATGGCCAAATTGAATTGCTTTGTATTTAACTGTGGTCAAAATGAGATGCATATTCTAAACTGATTAGGATGTCAGTGCAAAACTGTAAGAAATACTGTACATAAAACTGCAGAGACATGTAGCAAAGTAATCCAAATAAAATTTTTAATATTAATTTCACCTAGACATTCTAGCTACAGTTAAGAAAGTATTAAAAGGATAATTTTATCAAACATTCTACCTTAATAAATGTATAATGGAACAAAGGGCAATTTACCTCCATATACAATACCAAACTGCCCAGAACCCAGCACTTCATCAGCAAATATTTGGTACACAGAGCTGATATCCTAATGCATGAAAAAAAGAAATCACAAATATCAGGAGTCATTAAAATGTTCAGGACCACATTAGTTATTACTGGTTAGGCTGTAATTACACTTAGCAGTAATCAAACTGTAAAATCATTACACTGAATGGAGTGGGAGAACACAACAAACTCTACCTGAAGAGGATCCACTGAGCTGCACCATAAGCAGGACAAACATTCATAAAAATTAAAATCCAGAGCAGGCAGGTAGGTTACTCCCTGCACATAACTCTGACTTTTTACCTACAGTGCTCTGGTGTTGCTTTCTCATCCAGACACTGCTACTGATTACTTTGTAATACTCAGATAAATAAATATCACTATAATACAATGCACAAGACTCACCACGTTTTCCTGGACCTGGCAATTTGAAACAGAGATGCTTAGAGACAATTCTTCTGCAATAAAGAAGATAAAGCCAAGTAAGTAAATAGAAATGGCAGACTTTTTTTAAAAAAGAGAGGAAAAATGAAAACCAACAAAAACACTTTACTGACTTCTAACCCAGTATCAGTGAAATGAATATTTAATGTTGTTTTGCAGAAACTTCATACTCTGGAACTAATTCAATAAATAACCCTGGAAGTTTTGCTGGGATTATTTGTCTTTTTTTGTCCTACTCCTGATTACGAAAACAGTAGAACAATACAGGTGTGAACACAATAGACAGCTGGAGAACCAAAAGCAATAGCAATTGTAGCATAGTTCATTAAATGAATAATGATTTCTGGTAGCAATAAAGAAAAATACAGGCAAGAGGAGCAGGCAGATCCCTCAGTGTGAAATCTATGTGGCTTCTTCTGTGGCACCAAGATATACATAATTAATGCATAAGAAAAGGAAACAAATCAAAGAAAGCAAGTAACAGAAGAACTGATAATTAAAAAGGTAATAAAAACTATAATATAAAAAAATCTTTGCTTCATGGATAAACTACAGAAGCATATTAATCCTTGGAATATAAGGGCCCATTCAGGAAGTGTCATTTCCAAGTTAAAGTATCAGATAAAGAATTCTTCAGTCTGCAGCAGACACTGACATGAATTTTACATTACAGGGATAATGCTGATGCACAGGCAAGAGGAGATAAACCAAGGGAGGCAGGAAATACCCTTCTCCTTTGACTCCCAAGGCCAAAGTAAAGCATCTCAGACTATCAGACATCCATCACTTGGAGTCTGTCTCTCTGGAGGCATTCCAGACCCACCTGGGCATGTTCATGTGTGAACTGCTCTGTGAGACCCTGACTTGTCAGTGGGGTTGGACTGGATCATCTCCAGAGGTCCTCTCCAATTCTAACAATTCTGTTATATTATAATAACTTAAAGAAAAAGAAATAATTCATCTACAAGGTAGACAGAAAATACACTACAGATTTACTAGCATTCTGAAAAGAGCCTTTATCATCCTAAAAAGGACCCTGCACTTTAAAAACACAATTTCAGAGAAAAAAGATATCTGATTTATCCTGTGCTTTACCTCAAAGAAGGAATTTACAGAGAGAAGATAGGAACAAATGTTAATTCTCAAAGACACCCTGAATTCTGCATCTGAAATATGAACTCTGAGTCTTGCAAGTGCCTACTGATTACTTATTATAGTCAAGTCTGTACTGAAGTAACCATACAGAACACAAGGGAAAAAAGTAAAGAAGTCACACAAAAAAATTCCTAAGGTCAACAAAAACTGCAGCAAGGTAACTGGAAAATGAAGATACAGTTTTTGAAAGTGTTTAACAGAACACACTGAACCCTTCTCCCCAGATGGCTACAGAATATAAAATAACTCAGAGGCAAAGAGTGAGTTATTCCTTGCAAATAAATCCATTTTTCTAGTGTCTGAAATGCACAAGAGTAAGGGCTGAGAAGCAGTCCCTTCTAAAGAAATTAGTAATGCCACAATTCAACACACAATTACACCAGGTAAACCACTTTCTCTCTCATTTTAGCTCAGAATCATCCCACCAAGAAACACACCACCAAACACCAGCTACACTGTGACACAGGATTCTTTGCCATGGAAAACATCTCATTTCTGGCCACAAAGTGGTATCAAATAAGTAGACAGTGTCTTGTGGACACTTTGACATTACAGATTCCCGGCTGCAAGTATTTCAATGCAATGTCTCCCTCCTCCTTTTGGTCTTTTCATTTAAAAGCATCTATTTGAGATTTTAGGGACTTTTTTTTTAACTAAAATCTAATTATCTTAAAGGCTCCTGAGATAGATTTCATAATTCACAAAGTGTAGGAAGAAGAGGGATGAACAGAAAATTTTTGGCCTTCTGAGAGTTTAAAAACCAACCTGAGCTGTCCAAAAATATGTGAATGCCACTCCCCAACTTTCAGTAGTTTCTCATACTCCTACAGTTCTAAACATACTAAAATACTTCCTCTCAGCATCTACCACTGCAGTTCTATTCCCTACCAATATTAATGAAATGTTTTTATTTATATCTGAAAAAATATGGGTTTGGAAAAATCAAGTGTCTTTGCATTTCATAGTTTACTATTTTAGACCATTGCTGCATTTGCAGAAAGTACCTTTACCTCAGACTATCATTTACATGTTCTTAACTGTTGCTGATGCAGAATAGCCAGATATCAGAGACAGAGAAAATGATCTCACAGTCTCCTGAAAAATAAAATTTTACTACAAGGAGATTAAAGAGTAGCTGGAATTTGGAAGGAAACTAAAGAGTGAAAGCATAAATCTCAGTGCAGAATGTTGTTGCAAGGAACAAGGAGATGTCTGAAAAGAAAGAACACAATATATAAGCTTAGTGGAGCCTTGATAATGAATTTGATCCTATGCCAGAGGAAAAAAAGGGAGGGCAGGTGCATAAAAAGAAGAATAGGGTACTTTTTATAACTAACTATAAGTTTTTCCACCACTGATGGTATTTACATTGCAACACAAACTCCTTCTCTTCTCCTTAGCTACTGACATCTCACAGAATTTTAAAAATATATATTTATATTTAAGAGCTAACATCAAAAAGCATCCAAATTTAGTTCTTTCAAAGTGTATTTATATAATCTGACTATATTTATTTAGTCGTGTGTATTAGAAATATCTAATCTATGCTCCCTTTTTCCATCCCTGTGTGTGTTCTTAGTGCTCCTACACTAAAACTCTGCATTCATATTGTAGACCTGATTCTTTACAACTTTCTGCTACAACAGATTGAAGGATTTGCCCACCCTCCACAAACCCAGGGGTCACTTTTAAGAGACTCGTGGAAAATTACGGCCCCGATCCCAGCAGCTGATCCACAGGCAATACTGCACTCTAAATCAGCACTTCTGCAGAAGGAGCTGCAGCACACCAACAGTGCCTGTCTGCCTGCTTACTGTGGTCTTTTCCTTGTCCTGCAGCAGTGCAAACACTAGCTTGAGGGGTGACTGGCATCAAGGCCTGGCGAATGGCTTTCTCCCAGCCCTGAGCCACGTCCAGTCCAACGCCGGAGGCAGCGAGCACCGGGCTGTGCTGGGCGCTGCCGTTGTTCTCGCCCACAAAGTACACCATGGTGTCAGTGATGATCTCAAAACAGTAGGGGTTGCTGCCCTGCACCACGTGGGAGAAATCTCGAGGCTGAGTCACCTGGAGAATTTCTGAAAGTGGAATCTCCTGAAGAAAGATATTGAAGATTAAAAAAACGTAATATTTTAATATACTAACACTCGTGACTTCAAGGGTTACAAAGAAATCAAATCAAATGTATCAAAAAAAACAAAACCCAAACACCAAGCTTCAAAAATAAAGTCAAACTGTGCATGAAAATTGCCCACCCAGTTTTCTGAATTCCTATATATAAGGCCCACCACAGTTCTCTCTATACAACCACTATTTTCTACTCAAACTATTTATATTCATCATGAGACAGACACATCCCCACTGGACGTGTAAATGATGCACAACTTGAGAATGACCATTTTCCCCTTGCAGTAAATAAATACAGCTTAGGAGGAGAAGAGCATGAGGGGGAAAGAGTGAAACAATGGCATTAAGGAGAGGATGCAGTTACACACACCAGTCAATAAGCACTGCTTTGTGCATCAGAGTTATTTTGGGTAAATATTCTCTTTCATCCAGGTATTAGCAGATATTACTTGCATACAGGTATTATCCTCTACCTGGTCAGTTTAAGACCATGGTACAAGAGCAATACAGAACAGATCTGAAGGAAGAAATGGTTTCAAGTTCACACTAGCTGGGGGAGGACATCTCACATCCATGGGAAGGTGTGCAGCTGCATGTCACTTGCAAGAGTAGCCAACAAGCAGGTGAGCACCAGGCAGGCATTAGGGTGATAAGAGACAGCAGCTGATTGAGATGAAGAGCAAATAAATGTAAAAGCAAAAACTGTGAATTACTCTAACAGCAAAGACAAACAATCAGATCTAAGCAGGTAAAACAAAGGATGCAAAGGGGCAAGTCAAAGGACCAAAAGCAGTGACATAACGGAGCAACAAGCAAGGAACATATTTTACCAGCTGTGTTTTGAATGCACAGGGCAACACAAGTATCAGAGAGGTCTGAGAAGAGACTGCATTGGTCAAGATAGGGATGAAAAGGATCTGGGCAAGTTTAGCTGGATGTACAGAGAAAAGGCTTGATCTTAGAGATGTTATAAAGGAAGAAGCTGCAAGATTTGGACCCCCACCTAAAGGGACAAGACAAGAAAGGGAAAGTCCTGTTTACACATTCAAATGCATTTTCTGAATATTCCGCCACCGAACACAGTACTACATTAACAACACACTAAGCTTCATTTATACAAACACCAGTCTACACAGTAAATCTTCCCACAAATCTTGCTTGAAACTTTCAGTAGTACAGTGGGGAGCAATTTAATTTGAGGAACATTGTAACAAAACACATAAGCATGCAAACTTTCAGGCACTACTCAGAGAACAACAAAAATCCAAGCCTTCATTCGACTGGTGGCCAAAGAAATTCTCTGGTAATTGTGAGGAAAGCTTAATATGCCAGGTAATTCAGGAGAACAGTACATGCAAAATGTAAGGAGTGACATACTCAAGGGAATTAGAGCAGGAGCTGCAAGTAACTTCTCAGAGTTAGTCTTGGTCCTTCTCACTTACAGGCTTTGGGCAACAATTAACCTGGTCACAGTTTTGATTAAAAAAGAGATGGAAAAATGGAGATAATACGTAAACTGCTCACAAGTAGATTTCATCTCTATAAAGCACTGAATAAATCAAGTGAAACAATTATTACTGATCATTAATTACCTTGTAATATTTTGTTCCAGATTCATTTTGAAATAGTGTGAGGCATTTGCTGTCCAGTCTCCAGTAATGTCGTTTTCTCTACAAAATGCACAGTACAATTACATAAAGAATAAACCTCTCATACAGCTTTTGCTGTCTCATTATTTAAATAAGAAACGCTTTAAATGACCATGATAATCATTCAACATTAATCTGCAGTTGAATCTTAGACTACAGAAATGAAAAAATAAACTTTGGGAATAAAGACTTTGTTTTAATTGAAGAAGCTCAAAAATTATTTCCACAAACTAACAAAAATATCATTTACCTTACGGGAAAAGCAGTGACAACAGGAGTTACCTCATATAGGAAAAACCAGTTACTACACAGGTTTTAGTCCAGGTGCATATTCTCCTAAAATCTGAATTATTTAAATTTAGTGACAACTGTGGGAGTCATGTTTTCTCCCTCCATGCCCTCGTACCAACACTGCAAGGGTTCAAGCATTAAGCAAGCCTAACAAGTCCTTAATTCTTTTGTCAATACAGAATCTAGGTGGTCAAAAGCACACAGTGGCAAAACAGACACATTGAGATTCAAATGGAAAAAATAGCTTGTGGGAAAAAAAAAAAAAACCAAGACAGATTAAATAGCCATTTGCTAGAAGTATCCACTAACAAGAAATCTTCCCCACAAAAAAGTAACACGGATTAACTGTCATATATTACTGCCTTGTAACTTAAGCAGAAGAATATTCCTCAAAACAAAGAAACTTTTAGAAAGCTAATATGGCTGTATGAATCTAAGATACTTTGCTTGCACCATGCTCATATAGTTAGAAACCCACTTCCATTTTTCTGGGGCAAAAATCCAAGACCTTTAAGTCTAACTTAGGATGACAAAGTTTGAAATATTATATTTATATTTTATAAACTTTGTCATATTAAAAGGAAAATGTTTGGGAGGGTTTTTTTGCCATATTTAAGCAGAGCTTAAATCACCTAAGTCAGAGGGAAGCTAAGTCTACCCATAGCAGTTAGACAAAGAAAGCTAGATCAAAAATGAATTTAACTAAAAGGAATCCCCAGACAGCACTGGGACAATGGATGAAACCAAAAGGGTAAACCCCATCTTTGGACATATATGCTCTTTATTAAATCATGCATCAGGAAAGACTTTGGATGAGAGGAATTAAAGAACAGGCTGGTGGTAACTCACTCAGGGATTCAAAATCTGCCTCATACCCTACTCTGAAAAAGGACGGGACCAGGGTCAGAAAAAGAGTAGAGATGATGACACAGAGACTTCTCCTTCTAAAGAGTGAAATATCTTGTTACCCAGGGAGCACAAGAAGCACACAGATCCTGCTGTTAGAATGAACCTGTCTGGATCTGATAGGAGGGGCAGTTGTTTCAGGAATAGGAAACAGCCTGACAGTGCTGAGAACAGAACGCTCAGGGGAAACAGCCGATGCTGTAATGCCCAACACGGAAGTCTCCTCCCATTAGGAAGCTCTGTGAGATCTTGTTTGGCTGGAGGCACCTTGCTTTGGGTCAGAATACTCCATTTGACTGGCCTTTTTCAGTTGATGTCATTGAGGAAGCAGCCAGACTGACAGATGAAGAAAATCAAACTAAGCTAAGGTGTCTCATCAAATCACTCTTCTAAGGGGAGGTTCAAAAAAAATGTCCATGGAGAAACACAGTGGTTGTAGTGAAAGTTTAAATCAGAGCTGAATACCGGGTCTGCCCTGAACAGTTCTGCTAGAACTATTCACCTTTGTCTGCTACCCAGCCTTAGTTTTTCCAGAGCCAGCTGATGATAGGTGTGACTTACATGTAGTTTTGGCTAAAATCACATCTAAAATATGCTAGATACTTACTTTGGATTGTGCTAAACACATCTAGGTATTAGATAACTGTACCTTAAAGAAATGGGTTTTAAGGTGGTTTTGGAAAGATCATTTACAGCAGTCCATTTAGCTGACAATCACAAAAAGTGAAAATATTACAGTAACCTGAGCTATTCTCACCCCTCAACTTGGTTTCAGCACAACTTAAATAACTTTGCTTCTATAAATTCTCTAAGCCTCCTTCAATCAGATGCTACACAGATAAAAAACACAAAAGTATTTCTGCTGCCTTTCATGGACAGTCTCAATATGCCATAATGCTCTCCATGAGAACTTCTTAACTTCAACCTTTTCATTCATCTACCAAAAAACAAGAGGATTCACTTCCTCCCATCAGACAATACTAAGGATCCCTGATATTTTGCCTTGTCTTCCTCCTCAATACACCAAACCAAGTAGCTTGCCTACTCAGTTAAGAGCTCATTACTGGTAGCACTGGCAACAAACAGTCTTTTTGGAGGATGCCTGAATACCCAAGGACATACAGTCAAGCCACAACTCTTGGAGTGAATTGTGAGAGGAATTAAGGGCTCCCATATCTACACATAACTATTTACAAACACATAGAACATAAGAATAATACTGTCAACCATTTCAGTACACATAATATTTTTATGATTTCCACCTTTTCACATAGAATAGAGAAAAAGAGACCCAAGTATTTAGTTCAGCTACTAAAGAGAAAGAAGACACAAGCAAATTATTCCAAGTTCCCTTCTCAGGAAAGCTGAAATACTACACATGCAATTCATTTGAGACAATGTAGAGATGCTTTTCCTTCTTAAAGGGGAGAAGGAAAAGTACTGTTCAATCCTCACATGAAGGATTTTTAATAAATTACAGTTTCTCTCTTGAACCAGATTTCTTTATAATGAACATGACAGCTAAGTTCTTCCAAATGATACTGTAAATCAGAAATAAAATACACTAATTCAGAGGAATAATTTAGGAACAAACTAAAGTAACTGACCAGGTTGTCTCTACTAGTATAGTGGACCATCCATCCTTCTTTCACCATTGTACTGCTCTTCCTCTTTGTGTGCTTGATTGACTGTACAACTCGCATGAGAGGAATATTATTGCTTGTTGAAGGACTAAAAAGAAGATACAACAGTTTAATATGTAACAAGTTAAAATGTAACAGCACTTTTACACATTTAGTCCACCATTTTCAGGAACAGACACCTTTTCTTCTCATACAGATTTAGTTGATGGATGAATTTGATAAGGCATCTGAGCTCCTACTAGCTCTCCTAGGGCAAATATTGCAGTAAAGAACAGAGAAGAAACACTACAGAAATCATCCCCTCTCAAAACAATTTGCTGAGACTGCTGGTCTTTTATGCTGTTTTACACCACAGGAATATAATTAACATCAGCATTTCTGTAATTAACATTATCATTGATTATGCTGCTTCTTAGTATTGTCATTAATGAAGGTCCCTATCTAAGCTAAGTTTCAATTTATGAAATATAAACAGGGGTGTGTTAATTCAAATCACAACTGCACTAGAAAATTCCATCAATGCTAAGGCATATTAACTGTCCTGCAGACAAGGGTTTGATTATCTCTAATATTCTGAGAGAGTCATTGATTAAACATACAGGTTTTAGTAGCACTGAAAATGAAGCCAACCACCAAGGTGCCTACCTAACACCAGAGCTCCACCTGTGGCACTGACAGACACATCACTAAACACACACTATGAAGTATTTTCAAAACAAAAAATGTAAGGATGCTTTAACATGGCATGCAGTTACACTACAAAATTGGCTACAGGATGCTGTCATGCCAAAAACTTGAACTGCTTTAAATCTGATTAGAAATAAATGGAAAAATCCTACTTAGAGCTAGATGTTACTTCCCACTCAGAATAGCCTTGAGCTATAAATCACTGTAAGTTGGGAGGTATCATTATATGCTCTCCCTCACAAATTTGCAATTAAGCCCTGAGCTACATTAATTTTTAGTTTGACCAAATACAACTGCACTTACTTTATTAAGAAACACTAAGAAAACTGAGACAATACTACTCAGAATAATAGAGAAAATAAAAATATCACATTTGATTTAAGGATTTAATGTGTTAACAGTTATTGGATAAAAGACTTCACAAAAATCACTTTCAAGATAAAGCAAATTATTGCCTAACATGCACATAGACTATAATACCAATATTAAAATATCTCAACTAATGCCTTTTAAATCCTCACATATATAACAGTAACTAAATTAGGCTCAAGTCACAGCGACCTCAACTACATATTAGCCTTGTTAAGCCAGAAATTTTATCCTGCTTTGATAATCTAAATACCTGTCATAGCATAACAGTTTTTCCAATTAGAAGAAACTATATTCCTTTAAACTACCTACATTTCAGATTTTCTCAAGGCAGGAGAACTTTACTAAGTATTTTCAAGCTACAAAAAAAGAAACCTCACACAAAAGGAAAATAAACTTTCAGCAATAAAACTGGGCTATTTGGAAACATTTTGCTCATAATTCTGAGCAAAGTACATCCTGAACAAAGAAATCCACCTCCTAACCTACCTGATTGTTTTGACAGCTTCCTCATCTTTGTCTGCATCGAGGTCAGATGGATCCATAAAGAAGATTTTGTCCTCTGGAGGAGAGGGCTCTTCAGCATCATCTAGAACTCGACTACCGTCACTGTTCATTTCACTGCTGTCGACTTCCATGGGCATATCCAAGTCCTGGCCTGGGCTGGCAGGTTCTGGAAACAGCACAAGTCAGACATTATTTCAAACACAAAACTGAAAAAAAACAAAATCAAGTAAAATCCTCCAAAACCCACCTATGTTTTTTTCAGCACACATTTATGGAAGTAACCATACAAGTACAACCACAATATATAAAATCTTCACATTTTTGCTGTAAGATGCAGAGTGTGCTAATGAACATTACCAATTTTGTTTTGCTAAATGCCAAGGCAAGAGAGATCCAACTAAAACACAAACCACACTGAAAGAAACAGAGTGAAAAGCTTAGTCTAAACCTAAATCCCATTAAGTAATTCTGTTCCACAAGTAACCAGGACAAAGTAACCTTTCCATGGCTAGAGATGACCCAGAGAATTATTGCTGTGCAAATTAAATTCTCCATTAACAGAAACCCAACTCTGCTCTCACTGCTCCTGCAGTCCATAATAAGAAAAGTAAGAAAGAAAAGGGGGGCTGTGGAATTGCAGGAAAAGAGAAAAGCAGAACAGATCTTATTTACATCTGATTTTCTGCTGGTGGAAGTTTAGTGTTTTTAAAAGGTGTACAACTGGCACTGTGGAAAACTAAGAATTAAGACATAAAAATATCTTCATCTGTAGTCTTTTTATGGTTGAGTTTTTGTTTGTTGGTTGGTTTGAGAGAGGGGGTTTGTGTGTTTGTTTTTTACCTGGGGTGAGCTCAATTAAGAGTGAACAAAAAATAAACGGCTCCTCAAAAGAATTATATGAAGATGTAGTTCCCTCAGCATCACAAGGGTGGTAAAACCAGGCTGCAGCAGCATCATGTTGCACATTGCTGTTCACAACCACCACCCCCAAGATGCAGGAAAGAGCCTGAGAGCTGGAGAAGGCAGGCATTATGGATGGGATACACTGTGCAATGGCACAGATCCACCAGCTAACACAGCTGTTGCCCAAGCTCTGAATCAAGTTGCACAGTTTGATGTGATCTGCTGCATGTCACCAATTTTGTTTCACTCAAAAATGTGTGACAAGGCGACACAATCACAGAATGGCTCAAGTTGGAGGAGATTTTTGAAGGTCACCTGGTCCAATAACCCCTGAGTTCATTTTTCCACTGTGCTGAAGTCCCTCTGGATAGCACCAAAAGCCTACTGTCATATCAGTCAGCCCCCCCAACCACATGCAGATCTGCTGAGGGTACACTCTGCCCCACCAAGATCATTAATGAAGATGTTGAGCAGGACTGGATCCTTTGCTGGCCCCTGGGGTACACCATGTATTACTTGCCATTGATAACCACTCCCTAGGCCCACTCATTCAGCTTTTAATCCCTATCTGCTCATATAAACCCATATTTCATCAGCTTAACACTGGTCTAAAACTTATAAAAATACTCTAAATATTCTTCCACAAAGTGTTCTGCACCTCTGCTCCTCTTTCAATTCTGTAAGCTCTATTCAGAAAGCAGTCCTACTTCACTGAGGTTTCCAGAAATTAGAGTGGAGTTCTTTCTTTTGGTTTGGCTTGAGGTTTTTCTCCTTTTCTCTCAAACATCTCAGCTAACTCTGGCCAGTAAAAATCATGGATATGAAAAAGTTGTAAAAAACAGTACGTGTCTTCAGATACTAACATTTTAAAGTATATATTTCACAGTGAACAATTGATCACAACAGATCTTTAAATTTTATATGTTGAGGTGGCTCCTTGATTTTTCATTTCCATTGAGCAATCCCAAGCAAAGCATCGTGAACTCATCAAGACTGATTAAGTAAAATTTAAGTCACTGGAGTGTAAGTTTTATAGTGAGTATTTTTATTTTCACTGACCTCAGTGAAAAAAATGGCAAGATAAATAAAAATATGTCAAATATTCAGAGATGAGGGAACTAAATACTAATGCATCTTATTCAGCCTCAAAAGACCAGTCAGTATTTGAAAGCAAGCTTCTCATCTTACCTCCATTGAAAATAACCTCTCCAAGGCAGTCTCGAGGTACTTTAGGTGCACAGCGTTTGTGACAGTTGAATCTGCAATCTAAAATGGCAGATAAATAAGCCCATAATGCCAGAATCTCACTCTCACCCAGACACTAACATTTATCATTCACTTCTACCAACTCAGACTTCAGTTCAGATTCACACATTTGCCTGCAGCTGAAGACAGCACCAATGAGGTCACCTCCAGGAGGAAATTAACAATCTTGTCCTGATGTCACATGTTGATTTGTCCCACCACTATTTATTATGTCAGTACTTCCCCTTCCAGTACAAAATGGTTTGCTATTTCTTTAGCTTTTTCTGTAGCTATTTTTTCCATCATGATGTAATTTTTCCCATTCTTTCATTTGTTCCACATCCTTTTTTCCATTGCTATATGATTTAAATGTCTCATCTCTACATTTTTCCCCACCTGCCAACTAAGACTTGCAGACATCAGAGGCCTCTACAATTACAGAACTCCATCAGAGTAAATGTTGTGAAGTAAATCTCAAAGTCCAGTTCCCCTCTCATTCAGGTTTGCCTGACTACTCAAGGTCCATTTCTTGCTGACACAGGGCAGACAGAATAACATCATGTCCAGATTTGGGCTGAGGTGAAGATGGAATCTCACCTGGATGTGTGCCCTTTCTGCACCCAAGGTATCAGACACAGCCTACTGAACAAAGTCCAGCACACAACATTACTGCTATTAACAGGAATTTCCTTAATTAGTAGCATCCCTGTGATTTCCAACACCATGAATTTTTCAAAACTCCCAAATGCCCCACAACTCTTTTCATATTGATAATTTAGCCTCTTTTTGCTATCCAAAGCAAGCTCAGTGTGTTTTTCTTTTAAGCCCAGACAAAAGAAAAACCATTATCTCTCCATTTTTAGCAGAGGAGCCAAATTCTGGAGCAGAATACAACACAGCTCAGCTTCTGAGTGCCTAAAAGGATGCTTCCTAGGAGACCCATGAACTGTCTTTTTTACAGCCATGGCTTCAGTCCATATTATGGAATACAATTACTTCACTACTTTAAAGGAGGCTGGAACAAACAGAGACATTTCAAATCCTGTCAGGAAGAAAGGCTGAGTCTATCCTAATAAATTAAACTACATTCAGAAACATTCTTGGATACTGCAATGCAATTCTCTACTCTAGTAAACAGCTACAAACATCCCCTAGCATGCTTTTGGCTCACAGCATTAGCACAATCCCAAACAGTTCCAAGGCCTAGCTCATAAACCAGAGCATCCTATGAAATTGCTCCAAACAGGCAGTCTGCATAGAGCCACCCAGGCTGGGATGTTAAGAAAAGCTGTTCATGAACATGGGTCACTCTGTCCCAGCTGACCTCAGTGTCCTGGAATGTTTCTGGGCACATTTAATTTATTACCACAAATATAGCCTTAGCATCTCAAAAGTCATCCTCAGAGCCCAAACAGCAACCTGAATTAAATCAGGAAATCCAGGGCTCTTATGGGTGCTCAGAAACAGAAAACTACTAAAAGACCCCAAGCTTTGGGAATGTGCACAAGCAAGTCAGTGGGAAACCTTAAGAATGTGTAGGAGAAGGCAGTATGAAAATATCTGAACTGCCTGATATCAATTGCTGATATATTAAAAATAAGTATAGGATCATACTGCATAAATGGAGGCCTATTAAGACACATATTTCTGTCATGCACATATACATAGCATTTCTCTAGGCTTGTTTTCCATACATAAATGCTTACAATATGCATACAATAATATTTTTATCCTGTGTCACTCAATTCCCTGAAACTGCTGTGGTAGCCCCATTTGTTCAGCTGGATATAGTCATAGCAATTGTATATGGCCAGCAGAATCTATATATTAAAACAAGGCATCTTTTTCAGGCTTCATTGTTTTTGTATCATGTGTATCCAACAGACACACTGACTGGAAAAAATATCAAAACCAGCTCAGGATGCAGACTTCAAATAGACTACAAAGACTGCAAATAACAACAGAAATGAAAGATAAAACTACTTCCTTACTTACATGAGACAGCAGTATTACCAGTCAATAAAAGTTAACACAGCTGTAAGCTTAACAATTTTTTCTCTCCTCTGATAAAGCAAACTGAAAATGTATTAAGTGACCTCTCTCAAAAAGCTCATCTTTGATACTCCTCCCATTTGACAAACTCACATGAGAGAAGTGGAAACTCCTTTCCATATTAATGCTTATGATTCACCACTAGACTTTTGTTTCCTGCAACAAAGCTGAGAGATGTGCACTAACCAGCAATAAAAAGCCAGAAGGAGATCACAACAGTTATGCCCTAGGAACCACATGGAAGAGCCTGAGAACTGAAGCCATGCATGTTAACAGATGCTACATAAAAACCATGCAAGTTCAGCACAGGCACATACATGTATAAAATATCTTCAAAAGGTAATAACCAGTATCCTGTACTAGAAAAATACAATGAAAACTCACAGATTCTTTAGTGGTCAGTCTAGAACACAGATATTGAACAAAAGGAAGCATCTCCCAATTTTACTAATTCATAATTTTCCTTCTAGAATTAAAGTGTTCTCAATCTACACAATTAAATCTTATTTTTTCAGAAAAAATGCACAATGAACAATGTACCTACTACAATGAAAACGAGGGCTGCTGTGATCTTCTGAAAATTACACCACTTTTCAAAAACTACACTGGCCTATTTTGCAGTATACAGCCAGTTAAGCTGCAATCAGTTTTAAACACCTCTCCTGAAACACACAGCCCCAGCAGAAGGTGGGATGTTTACCTTTACACTGCATTCCTTGGCGGAAGAGGCCCTTAAGCAGCCGCTTGCAGTACTGGCAGATGGTGGGACGAGTGTAAGAGTGAACAGCAAAGGTGTGGGGGACCTTCACTCTGCACAGCACCATCTTATCCATCCAGATGGGGCGGCCACTCCAGGAGGGAATCCTCTTGCTAGGCTCTGGGCAGCAGCGCTGCAATAAGGAAGGAAGACATAAGTAATACATCATTTGCACCAGAACAGTTCTACTGCCAGGACTGCTTGGAAAAGTCACAGCAGGCAGATGGACTGGAAAAAGACAAAAAATGCACCCATTTTTAAAAAGGGTAGAATGGACAACCCTGGGAACTACTGACCTGTCAGCCTCCCCTCTGTGCCTGGGAAGATCAGAGACCCTACCAGAAGCTATGCTAAAGCACATGAAGGACAGAGAAATGACTTGGGACAGCCAGTGGCATTCCATGGTGGAGTGACTCCATCAGTGGACAAGATGTCCTTTAGCTGGAATTCTGTAAAGCTTTTGACATGGTCACCGTAACAACCTTCACTCTAAAGTGCAGAGATGGATTCAGTGGGCAGACTTTTAAGAGGATAAGGAATTGGTTGGATGGTCACACCCAGAGGGTGGTGGTCACTGGCTCAGTGTCCTGAGAGATATCAGAGGCAAGTGGTGTCCCTCAGGGTTGGCACTGGGACTTCACCAACAGACAGTGGGAGCGAGGGCACCCTCAGCAAGTGTGTGGATGTCAGCTGACATCCCAGAGGGGTGCAGCTGACACACTGCAGGGACATGATGCCTCCAGAGGGACCTGCACAGGCATGAGAGGTGGGTCCATGTGAAACTCATGTGGCTCAACAAGGCCAGCTGCTGGTGCTGTACCTGGGTTGGGGCACCCCTCTCTCCATATCAACACAGGCTGGAGATTGCTATCAGCCCTTGGGTGTCCTGATGGATGAAAAAACAGTCAGNTCTTATCCATCCAGATGGGGCGGCCACTCCAGGAGGGAATCCTCTTGCTAGGCTCTGGGCAGCAGCGCTGCAATAAGGAAGGAAGACATAAGTAATACATCATTTGCACCAGAACAGTTCTACTGCCAGGACTGCTTGGAAAAGTCACAGCAGGCAGATGGACTGGAAAAAGACAAAAAATGCACCCATTTTTAAAAAGGGTAGAATGGACAACCCTGGGAACTACTGACCTGTCAGCCTCCCCTCTGTGCCTGGGAAGATCAGAGACCCTACCAGAAGCTATGCTAAAGCACATGAAGGACAGAGAAATGACTTGGGACAGCCAGTGGCATTCCATGGTGGAGTGACTCCATCAGTGGACAAGATGTCCTTTAGCTGGAATTCTGTAAAGCTTTTGACATGGTCACCGTAACAACCTTCACTCTAAAGTGCAGAGATGGATTCAGTGGGCAGACTTTTAAGAGGATAAGGAATTGGTTGGATGGTCACACCCAGAGGGTGGTGGTCACTGGCTCAGTGTCCTGAGAGATATCAGAGGCAAGTGGTGTCCCTCAGGGTTGGCACTGGGACTTCACCAACAGACAGTGGGAGCGAGGGCACCCTCAGCAAGTGTGTGGATGTCAGCTGACATCCCAGAGGGGTGCAGCTGACACACTGCAGGGACATGATGCCTCCAGAGGGACCTGCACAGGCATGAGAGGTGGGTCCATGTGAAACTCATGTGGCTCAACAAGGCCAGCTGCTGGTGCTGTACCTGGGTTGGGGCACCCCTCTCTCCATATCAACACAGGCTGGAGATTGCTATCAGCCCTTGGGTGTCCTGATGGATGAAAAAACAGTCAGTGGGGCTGTGAGGGAGGTGTTGGCTCAGAAAGTGACCAGACAAGAAAGCAACCTGGCCAAGAAGTTTTAAGAGGACATTCTGGTGTTGTAAAACAAAACCATGAAAACACCAGATGGAAAAGCCTTACAGAGAGCAGGAAGTTATGTATGAACCTTTATTTCCACAGAAGATAAAATGCTACAAATTCACTCATGACATCTATTTTTTAAGCAACTTGAGAAGGTTCAGACAGCACATATCAATCTCCATACAGGGGGAAAAATGGGAAACACTGGAGGTAGACAAACCAAATTCCAATCACCACCTCAAACTATCAGTTTTTAAAAGCAAGGTATGGCATGCCTGGATAGCTTTCTAAATTAGGCAAAAATATTTATAAAATTCAAAAAATATTTTGAAAATTAACCCCTCTCAAAAAAATTCTTTGAAATGAAGGCAAAAGAAAAACTTTAGCAATTAAAACAGAAAAGGCATTGAGTAAAATGAATAGAGGTACTAAACATGCACAGAGAAATCATCAAGTTAAATTCTGTGATAAATGGTTACAATTCTATGTTCACTAAATAAATCTTACCAGTAGTCATAAACATCAAAATAAGTATTTTTCATGACTCAAGACCAGGCTTTTATAGCTTTTAGCTAAAAAAAATATGTTCTTGAATTAGACTACATGATTCATATTTTAAACTGTGATAAAAATAGTTACAGTGTAAAGTAACAGATAATTAGAAAAGACTAAGGCACAAACAAATGGATCTAATCATTACCTATCCTCTCTTATGATCCCAATATAGTTGGGATATACTTGTTATGTAATTGATAACCTCTCAGCAATCATAACCATTACAAGAAGGAACTACTATGGATGTCTGGTTTCACTGTAAGCCCTTCATCCCCTACACCCTCCTTGATGGGGTTTGGGATTTCTTGGATTAACCCTGTGAAAAGCTTAACAGTAGATCAGGAACACTCTTTCCCCGTATAAAAGCTTGGAATTTGTACTGCTTTGGCCAAGTAACTGATCTGTGCTGATTATAGAATTACAGAATGAATCTGTGTTATTAAGAAGGCCAGATGTTTTAGCATTGTGAAGCCAAAGTTCTCAAGAGTTCATATAACAACGAGTGAAAGGCTAATAACAAAATTAAATACAAAACTTACAATTTATTTCCTGTTTCATCTCTCACAGTAATAATAAGCTGTGTCACAGCCCAACAACCACCAGATTTAAATTTCACTAAAAACGATCATAATGCTTAAGCTCGACTCCCACATACTCATCATGAGCCACTTGAAACACGATCTAATTCCCCAGAGGTTAAAGAACTTAAAACCAGAAATTGTTTCTCCTTCAACATTACATACTTCTTCAGAGGCAGAGGATGTGTGTTCAGCTTGTGCTGGTCTTGGAACTGAAAGCCCTGCTCCTGGCAAAGACACGTTAGACAGGCGCCTCTTTCTCACTCCACTGCAGTTGTTGGGAATCTTGAAGGCACAGCGCTTATGGTAGTTTAACCCACAACCTGGAAGAGTAGTTTGTTTACTCTAAAAATCTCCCAACATTCAAAGTAACAAAAGCAATACTAATATTTTGATAAAGCAGTTTTAAAGAGATGATCCAGGAAAACAGCAAAGACTGTTGTGTCAGATTCTCTTATTTTAGTGTTCTGGATGCAATTCACAGAAACAGCTTTTTTCTCTCCAATAAGCCCAGTTCTAGTAACAAGGTCTAAGACTTGGAAGCAGCTGATCTCCCACCACCAGGAGGCTTTCATCACTCCCTCACTTTGGAGCACAAGAAGCATTCAGTGAGAAGGCAGTGTCAGTACCTGACAGCAGGCTGCAGAGTGCTCCACAGCCAGCTGGATGAAAGCCCTAAGGAAAGAGATTCCCCTCTGGGAGTCTCTCCAAGCTATGTGTTCCTTGTGCAAAGAACACAAGGTTGTAAGCTAGCTGATTTTTTCAAAGTGGGAAACAACAACTCTTCTTAAGTTATTAGCCCAAGGTCATGCACAGTTTGCATTAATGCCAAGATCAGAACTTGGGTTTTCCAGTGCACAAACCCTTCCAACTATGAAATACTGTATTTATCACTTGCTAACAAACCAAACATGATACAATTTCTTCTTCCTCACCTTATACAGATATACACACACACAAATATATTAAATATCACTGACTTACCTTCACATTTTAATCCTTGTCGTACCAAACCCCAAAGCATCTCTCCACAGTAGTCACAAAAAGTAGGAGCCTTGTAGGAATGCACATAAAGTGCATGGGGACGAATCTGGAAATCTTCAACTGTAGCCAAAGCTTTTAAAAAATTGCAGTAAGTTATGGTTCTTGCCACAGGATCAACAAGGATTTATGGAAAAAACATGTATTAAAAATGGCTAATTTGAAGAATGCTAACAAGCTGTTCAGAAATCAGCATTTTACTGCTTGCCATTTAAATTTGCATGTAGGAGACTATAAAGTTTTCAGTAAACATTTTTATTGAGGAATACTATCCACTGAACTCTGTAGGCTAATGGCCCCTACTAATCAACAGCACAAATCACACTAAGCTGAAGGCAGGTACAAGAAGCTTTGTTAAAAGTAACAGTAAACATTTGAAAGAGCAACTTAATTTTCAAGCTCTTTTGTAACCGACAAAATTTTCAAAAAAAGACAGTTCTATAAGATAGATTTTTATATTCTAAAGGATTTTGCTGTAAAAGCTTATTAGATTAAACTCAGCCTATCAAAACAGAACTGTGGATAAAGTTTCCACAGAACACTGAAATATTCTTTTCCTTAAACAAGCATACATATATTTAAATTATTTTTGTCTTGTTTCTTTGAGGAAATAAAAAAAGGTCAACATTACCTTGCCCTGATGGCTACTATTTTTTATCAAGTATGTACTAACAACTTCCTATTCTGATTTTAAAAAACCTACTGGAAGAGATTTACATGTCTTCAAAATGCCTTAGCTTCGGGTGGTCTGTCTGTCTGCAAGGAAACTGTCAGATTGCCAAGAGACACACAACAAATCTTCCAAATATGCTATTCACCAGAAGCAATGAAAAGCTCCAACTAAAATGATCAATGACTGAACATCTTAGACATGCCCTGAAATGCAGGGCTCAGCCTTACAGCTATCAAATCCATACTTTATTGATCAAGTTTACAAATCTAAGCCCATGGCAGTCAAGAGGTCTCTCTTCCTAAAACACAGCCTCAGTTTGTCACTTTATCCTCAAAGACTTTAAAAAACTGCTCAATACTAGTCCAGCTTTTATTTGTAGTTTAACTGCAGCTGACTTGTGATTGAATTTGACAAAGTATTGATCAAACACATACAATGACAATCAGGACTGGGGTTATTTTGTCCTTGTTATCAGTTAATAACCACCACTCTGAAGACTACATTGTTTAAAGAAACTGTTTTTAAGAACTACAATAATTCTTAAGAGTCTGTTTTTATAGGCATGATTCAGCAACCCATTTATATGAAGTTTTACGACAGCACAAGCCACCAATAGCAAAAGATAGAGAACAAAATGACAAATATAAGCAAAAATAATCCACAATGGTTGGAAAAACAAATTCTGAATCCTACCTGCATTTCATCTTAAAAAATTATAAAAATTTAAAACTGATATTATTATACTTATAAATTCCCATTTGTATAATTCAGATTTATTTATAATAATAAACCTGAAGAAGATTAAAACAGAACAATGAAAAAATAACAAAACTGAGTACTGAAACATCAGTGACACTTGGATTTTCTTGGAAACCTCTACCCCAAAGTATATAAGACTTAAGTGAAAAAGCTCAAGGTAGGTATGTAAATAATGCTCCATGAAGTCCTATTTTCTTTTAATCTACTGAAGGAAGACTTGTTGCACTGTTACAATAATACCTACCAGAGAGTACAACCTCAACAAGATCTCCCTCATGTATCTCTTCTGCTGATGTAATTCGTTGCAAAATATTGTCTGAGTTCAGGTCATGGCGGAACAGGAGAATTTTGTCATACATGCCAAAGAAACCACACTCTGGGAACTGCAACAGAAATCAAACTTTGAGTTAATACATGCTCTTTGATAATCCTATACATCAATATTTTTAGTAACAGCTATGGGACTCAAGTGTTGTAAATATTTCATGGTAACAAAATTAATCTGCCTCTTTTTGAGGAAACAAAGCATTTTCTGAAAATTCCTATTTATTTTTTTTTTAGCTGAAAAGAAAAAGTGTTAACATTTTTGTTTCTTTGGGTTTTTAATATCTCAGACGTACATAATCAGTCTGGCAAGTAAAAGCCAATGCAGCCCTTTAACTTGGATAGCAGCACCTATAACCCTTATTTCACAGGTATTCTGGTCAGGAAGGTATTTAGCTTGAGACACTCCAGCAGCACTTGCCACACTTTTCTTGAGGAGCAAGCCAGTTAAGAGGCTCCATGCTATTGTTCTACAATAGTTCAGATCTACAGATATGAGAAATCCTGAGTAATATGCTCCAGAGGATGCTTCTTCAGCAAGCAAGTTGGACCCTCTAGTGATCCCTTCCAACCTTACCCATTTTTCGTGATTCTGTGAAAAGAAAAACTCAAATTCCCACAAGGACAGAAGATAAAACTGAAAATCCATACAGAAAATAGATACACTAAATAATATGCCCCTTTTCCATGACAGGTCACTGAAAAAAAAAAACCAAAAAAAAAACAAAACAACTTTCTCATTCTGTATTATCCCTACTCTTCAAAATACTGTCAAGTATGAGGAAAACTTCTTTAAATTAAAAGCCTAAAAGTAAACAGTTCACAGTTCATGGGGGAAAAGAGCAGGAACAGACCCTGGAGAGGAATGAGCAGCACTCAAGCAGCTCCTCTGACCTTTTGGTTTAAACCAGAATTCAAACTTACGGTGGGAACACACACACAGAGAACAAAACGGGAAGAATGTGGGAAAAATATGGAAAAGCTCAGAAGAAACTTTTAATTAATGAGGTAACAAGTTAGTAATTTACATGTTACACCATCAATAAGTATCTAAACTGCATGAAGCTTGTGGTATATTAAAAGTTCTTGACTAAAATCAAAGATTTGTTCTACCAAATCAAAAACATAATTAAGGTATCCATCATGCCCATTGTTTTCACACTCACTTCCCCTTCAGAGAAAAAATAATGTCCTCTTTACAGCAGCAATTTTATCTTAAATATCAAGTTGGTCTTCTCTGTTTTGGTGTGAACACACTACATAATTACATGGCACATAATACTGAAGAAGCCCATGCTCCAGAAAGCATACTATCTACCTTGGACAGTCACAAAGAGAGGCAGAATCTGTACAATTTAACCCCTGCAAATGACAGAGCTGACAAATTTATAATGACACACAGCTATTTAGTACACAGCACCAAGAAACTGATATATTGGGCTGATGCTGAAGCAGCCAGCTGCTTCCTCTGTCTCTCAACTCACTCTCAGGTTTCCTACGTAAAATAGCAAATATACAAGAATACTCTGAAAATTACATTTTTCCAATTGCCCAAAGATCATTTGTAATAAGAAAGAAAATATAAAGCTTAAGAAGTAGCTGTGTGTCTCAGTATCTGTGCAAGTGTGCACAGGACTTGACTTTATATTCAGAACACGCAAAGATACAGCCACTAGTAATTCTTCCAAGGGAACTGGCATTTCCTCATACCTGAAAGCTCTAACCCAAAATCCCAGTATGCCTTGATTGACAAGAAAAAAAGATATATTTATATTATTAAAATAAGTGCTGTGAGTTTTATTCCTTGATACCCTGTTAACTTCTGTAAATTGCATTATACTGCTGAAAAACTTAAATCTAACAAAAGGGACAGGGTTGCTGTCCAATGGTACAGTACAGATTATAAAATGCTGGGAAATTAGGATTGTTCAATACCGATGGAATGTTTATGGAAAGAAACAAAGGCAAGGAAAGAGGTGATTCAGGGAGGAATAAACATGGGGAAAAAATCAAGGGATAAGAAGATAAAAGAGGCTGGTTACCTGTAAACAGGGGTTGGTCAGAACAATTGTCTGATCATGCCCTGTGCATCATCAGCACCACCTGTCCTCTATTTTCATTAAATTCAATTTCTAGCTATTTTCCTGAATGATTTTCTCTCATTCTGAGTCCATGTGTGTGTATGGGGGGGCCTGAGTGCCAGCAATCAGAGCAAGAGGACCATGTAGTATCAGTGACCAGAGAGGTCAGAATAAGCGAAATCAAGGGCTTGAATATCCAAGCGTCAGCAACTGGAAAGACCAAGATCCAGCAGCTGCTACTGAGCAGAGAGTGCTTGAAGCCAGCTGCTGGAAACATCCACTTTTTGTTGTTGTTGCAATTTTTTTATTGGTGGGTGAGTGGGTATGTGTCTGTATGTTTTTTTCCCCGCTACCAGACCTCCACCCTGAACCACCAGAAAGGGTACAGCAAGAGACTGCTGGTCCTGTTTGTGTTCATGTGAGTGCCCACAGACAGACACACTGCTGATCTGTTTGGATACATGTATGTGTTGCACACCTGTATCCAAGTGCTAGTGCCTATCAGGAATACACGGTCAGTTGCTGTCCATGGCTGCACATAGGGACAGAGCTGCAGCAGCAGATTCAATCATCCCTAACAAAACTTTTCAAGCTAGATGAACAAATCCCGCTCTTTCCTTGCAGGCTCCCCCCCATCCCCCCCAAAAACAAGTCCCCAATCACTCGGGCACAGGCCCCACCAGAAAGATGCCTGTCCCCAACTCCCTGAGCCGCTCTGCGGCTCAGACTCCTGTCCCCTGCCCGCACTGCAGCCGCGCACAGCCAAGCCGGGAAGCGCTGGCTGCCTGCCCCGCACACGGCCGGCTCGGAGGAGCTGCAGGCGGCCGGCAGAGCCCTGTCCAAGGCCTCCAGGCGGGGAACAGGCAGCTCCGGCCGAGCTGCAGGCGGCCGGCAGAGCCCTGTCCAAGGCCTCCAGGCGGGGAACAGGCAGCTCCGGCCGAGCTGCAGGCGGCCGGCAGAGCCCTGTCCAAGGCCTCCAGGCGGGGAACAGGCAGCTCCGGCCGAGCTGCAGGCGGCCGGCAGAGCCCTGTCCAAGGCCTCCAGGCGGGGAACAGGCAGCTCCGGCCGAGCTGCAGGCGGCCGGCAGAGCCCTGTCCAAGGCCTCCAGGCGGGGAACAGGCAGCTCCGGCCGAGCAGCGCGGCTCCTCACGGCGTGCGGCGCCCTGCTCGCTCTTCCGCCCGCGGTCCGGTCGGGAATACGGCGCTCCTCGCCAGCACCTCGGCCAGAAGGCTGCGAGCAGACTGCTGGCCAAGAATAACCTCATCGATTAACTGCTCAAGGGGTTAGCTCAAGTGGTCTCTTCCAACAGAACTTTTACGCAAAGCTTAAACTATGTTCGATAGTTGTACACTACCAAATTCTTCTCTCTTGTACTGCAGCAAAGCACAGCTTTTATAGCTTTCCTCACGCTCAGTTACATGAAGCTGTTAAGGAAGAACATTACCCAGGTCCTTTGAAGTGTTAAGAGCTCATAATGTAAACTTGAAAACAAAACTCAAAGCAGAAATTTTTAAAGCCTGTTTTATCTTACGGGATTATACAGCTATTACTTTCCTGCATGAAAGCCTAATATATCTGCACAGTTACTCAGAACACATAAACTGCTACTCCCAGTATTACTAAGCTTCCTAAAAGCAAAAAGATGACTGTTCCCAGTCTTAACAGTTCCAAAAGAGCATCTAGTGACAGGAAATCACTTGTGGGAAGTCTACGTATGCACTGAACTGTGCCAAAATGAATCTCTGGTACACCAATATCACCAACTTATATTAAGAATATACACCATTCTCAATATTTGGGTGGTACTAGCACAAATGGCACAACCAGTGCATTACTGCAGTTACACTGAGGAAAAATCATTGGTGTTATCTGGCATGCTCATACTCTAAGTATTACAGCATTGCTAGCTTTTACTGAGAGTGCACTACATGGTCTTTTTTATCCAGAAGAACTCAAGCAACATACAGCAGTCAGTCTTGCTGAGCAAAACACAACTGAGGCTTCTTTCTATCTTGGCAGTAACTGAAAAATCCCTTTACTTCAAGTTCCAGGAGTTACTTTAGAAAGTTCTGGACGCATCGCCAAAAATTCACACTAGGGAAAAGTGTAGGCGGATATTGTTTCAAGGTCCAATATCTCATGACCCGTCGTAACTCAAAACAAATGCTTCAAACCACTGAAAGTTACTTCCAAAGCTAAGCCCAAAGACCATTCCAAATGGTCCAAAACATTATTGGAAAGGCTCTTCGTTCACTGAAGTCATCCATTCTATTATCCTGCATCCCTACCCAGCATTCACTCCCACTCTTCAGAATCATGTGCCAAATCACATTATCACACAGACAATTAGCTTCAAACATGTCACAGGAGATCTTTCCCTCAGCAGATGCCTCAGTACAGACATACTTGGACTACTGCTTGGCTAGGTTTTCCTGCACACAGACCTATTCCCATGTTGGAAATGCTAATCTGCCCCACTAAAACACTTCTGTACCCCCAGTAACTCCCCAGCTCCCACCTTCTCACAAGCACATTTGGTTCTCATGCCTCAGCTCTTGCTAAGTCTCCGCATTACTCAGCTCCTATGAAGAAAACAGTTGACAAGTCAAGAAGGCAGAGCACTAGGAGGAAAACAGATTTGAGTAAATCTGAACAGAAGAGATGATTAGCATTGATTTTAGAGCCTTTCAAAAATAAACACCATGAACTATTACAAGCTTAGCCTGGAGAAAAACCCAGAACATTGGTTGCAGTACTGTTACTTATTTATTACACTCAAGTTGTTACTACAAGAGTTGTAGAGATCCATTTGTAATATGGATGGATTACAATATGATCCTTATAATGTAATGAAAATACAGGAAAGGAATCTAATCAGCAAGCCATAAGAAACACTCCTTTGATTTTGCTAAATGTTGACTTTGGGTGGGTTCAGTCAAGTAGAAAAAGTAGGCAGAAAGAGTAAGAAACAGACTGCTCGGGTAAATACTGTATCAATACTCAACTGAAAAGAATGCAATGGTTAAAGAATCATGAGAATTTCAGGCAAACATTCTAAGGTAGGGGAGCAATTGTTCTACTTCACAGAAAAATGTAACAAAGCCATCAGAGAATATATACATATATATATAAAGAAGGAGAATGCTGAGTATGACTGAAAGTGAAAACGACGAAGGACAGATCTGTGGACCAAAAAAGATAGAGAAGTTGCAGAAATATAAAAGTAAAGATTTGTTAAGTTAACTGAAAAAGTTATGACAAATCTTGCAGGTACTGATACTATACAAGTAATACTACAGTAATCAAATGTTTTTCATTTATAGCTCTAACCAGAATAAAATTAAGTAGGCTAGAACACAGCATTTATAGCATGCTGTCCTACATAATTCTCAGTTTGCAGGCAGTGGAACATTACCACATGCAAGTTTCTAGTTTTAAGTCAGTAATCCCTTTGTTCTACTTCGTGTCCTCTCATGTGAGGAATGAAGAAACAGTATTCCTACACAGAACAGGATTAAGAATTTGCCTCTGTAATATCTGACCATTGTGCAAGGATACACACTGTCTACCTGCTACAAGTTTTTCTGCTTCTAAACACTGTCCCTCTATTCCAGCAGCCACATGTGTCCAGCTTAGGTTCCTCTTCAGATTGCCCCTGCGAACTGAATGTCTGACACTTTAATACACAGCAACCTAAATAAGGAATGAACAGAGAAGACCATGAATGTACTGGAGAACATAAGCAAGAATTTTTCTGAAGCATCCCTATAAAGTCTAAAGTTTGGGTT
Source organism: Notiomystis cincta (assembly GCA_013398075.1). NCBI lineage: Eukaryota > Metazoa > Chordata > Aves > Passeriformes > Notiomystidae > Notiomystis > Notiomystis cincta. The sequence goes on along the minus strand of VZRX01011563.1, from coordinate 45,145 downwards.
TTCTGAGGACTTCTGTTAAATATTCCAGTACAAAATAACCCTAGCACAGAGCCCCCCAAACTTAACTTTAGATTTGAAAAAAAATTAAGGAAAACACTTAAAAATAAAAAACATCTCCTGATGTTTAGAACATCTGTAATAGAGCTGAGAGACACACCAAATATTTGCATTACTCATCTCGCTCTCCTTGCAGACAAATGCCTCTTTAGTTTCAGTTCTGCTGATGCTGCTTCTAATTACTCTTCTGCAAAACCTGAACAAGCTACACTGAACACCAGTGTCTGAAGCAGAAAACACAGAAAAACAGAGTCTTAACCAACATTTTTGATACTCTACTTGTACCCTCAAATACATTTAGGCAGGTGGTTCAAGCTCCCTAGTAAGCCAAGAAGGACTCCTCAAAGTTTAGTAGAGGAATACAAGCCTGGAACGTGACTTTGAAGTAAGGAAATGTCCATTTAACTCTAGTAAAGATAACACTCAAATAAGAAGTAAAGCTATCAATTACTATTCCAAGTTAAAAAAGAAGGTATTGTTCCTTATTCATTAAAAAATGCAATAGTAACTGTTAAGTACAGGAGTATCCCAAGAACAAACCACACAGTACCCTGCAATCAAGACAAGACAGTTTAAGTAGGCTGTGGAATACCAGAGGAAGGGGAAGCTTTAACACTGTTCAATCTCAACAGCATATCCAGCAGCTTCAAAGCTTTTAACTGGAAAAAACAAGCCACCATTTGCATGACTATAGACAAGAAAGCAGGTTGCAATTACTACATTAGTATATATACTAACCCTAGAATATTTAACAGTCTTGCCACAGTCACCAGATCTAAGAGAAAAAAAGTCAATGCAGGACATATTGCTGTCAAATAGAGAGTACAGAGAGATTACTGCCACTCGTGCACTAGCTGCAAAACTACTTATGAAAGATGAATCCACCACACATGAGGTTGTTTCCTGATCAGTTTGCTGCCTGCAAACATGTTTTCACTGAGCAGTCACTTTCTGGTAGCCTCAGCTGCAGGAGAACATAAACTGCAGCAGAGCCAGACAAAAAGGAAAACTGATCATGAAATCCTCATCAGTTCCACAGCAGATTAAGCTCAGCATGTAAGAAGTTTGAGCTACAACAAGACCTCCAGTTAAACTTTTAGCTGAACCTGCCAAAAAAAACAGAAAGGAAAAAAGAAATCTAAGTGTGAATGTACTTGTTTTCATCTTTCTTTAAGATAGAAGACAGGAAATATGAAGATGTAAAGAGACTGGGCTGATATAGAAAGGAAAAGCAGCCCCTAAAATGGCTGCATAAAGGTATACCTAACATGTATGGCTCATGAAAAAAAGAAGTTGACCCAAATAACTCACCTCTTCAGAAAGGAACTAACATGCTGAACTACATTTTGGAAAGTGTTATGAAGTTGGCTTGTTTGACAGCTCATTTGTAAGAATATAAAGATGCAGGAATTTATGAGATGGGAAAAAAGGATACAAAAGCATATGCAAATAACATATAATGTGCTTATGTTTTTTCAGGCTATTAGATGAAAAAGAATTATATAATAAAACTAACCAACAATAAATATCACAATTATCACAACAATGAAAGACATAGAGATAATTCCCTCCCTCTCACCCATACCTGGCCTTGATGGGAAAGAACAATTATGAAAATACCGTTAACTTCTTTTCAGGCTGCTTCCTAGGATCTAACCTTCCTAACCTAAAGATAAAATTTGGATGTAAAGCCAGCAAGATCAGTGCTAACTCCTTCCTAGAGAGACAGAATATGCAACAGGGAAGCCAAGACACAGTGGAAAAGCACGCTAAGGTTCTTTTATTTCTTGGTCAACCCTCTCTTAACACAAATTATATTGATATATAGGAGTAACATACACACTCAGTATACAGAAAAACAATACTAGGGCATTATTAGCTGTTTGGTGGGATTTTTAATTATTAACTAGAAAGAAAAGCTAGTTTCAAGCCTGTGGCCCTGCAATGCATGTCTGCAGCCACAATTGGTCCTTTCACTATGGCTGGCTATACAGATCCCAGAACATTCCTCAGTAGTAGCAAGAATAAGCTAGTAAAAACCTAAGGTATCAGTGACAATTGCTGAATGGAAAAAAATCATCCATATTGTGAAAAATCACTCTTGCAGAAAATTTAGAACTACATCTTCTTTTACCAGATTTCACAAGCGAGAAAGTAAGAGGGTCTAGTCCTTTGGAACTAAAAGTTTCTCCCTTGAGAGTTACCAAAATTTCTTTGTGCCTAACTGCACAAAGCAACCTAGCATAACACAAATCTCTGCCACTGTACCAAACTCTTGGCATATCTCAGCTGCTATTACTAAACAGCCTGCTAGCAAACAACTGCTGCCATCAGCAGAACACGGCAGCATTATACCATACCTTCTGGTAAACTATTGAGCACACGAGGTCTTTAACAGCAGAGAGGGACAGGTCCTGAGCTTCAATGGTGACAGTCTCTCGAGTGAGACCAATCTGCAGAAGGAAGGAGATCCCATGCATGGAGCCTCGGGAGTTGGTGAGGCTCTGGGTACTGAAACTGCCATTGGAGAGTCGGCTGGAGAGCCCCGACTGCGGACTTGAAGACAGAGTTGGGGTCTGTGGAGCAGCAGCATGACAAGCAGGTGGGGAAAACTTCTGTAAGGATGGGGGAGAAGAGTTGTTTGCTGACATCTGACTTGCTTTACTCTGCCGAGACCTCCCTAGTAGTGGAGTTCTAAGAAACACGGGCTGTCAGTTCTTGGTTCAAAACGAAAACAAGGATCATGCAAGCTTCCCTTTCTTAGTTCAGTAAAACTTAAATTTCCCTTTCATTCGGTGCAAGCCAAAGAGTGAAATAATTACAGCTGCAAGTTACTTTAAATTAAAGGTTCTCTTTCTGCAGTTGCAATCAGCTGATCAAAAGCAGATTGCCTGTCCTTTAGCACCACATCCAGACACAAAGGCTTACATGAAGGCCTCACAGAAACACATCAGCCCTGCTGCTTTATACTTGTCCTTCATTTTTATTAAAAAACCAAAAGCTGGAGAAACAGATGGAAATAGATGTTGGTAATTCATTAAAAGTATCCTCGTTCACCTAATTACACAGCTCGTATCTTAAATGAAGATTCATCTTCATGGAGATGTCCTTTTACAATGAAAAAAAAAGTGTATCCTTGAGCAACAACAGAAGTCCACGTGTGTGATGAATTTATTCCTCCTTCAGAAAGTCTTCTCTGAATTCACAGGACACAGTGAACTTGAAGATCAATGAAGATATTTGATTTCATTTTTATAAAATATTTTAGCTCATGAAATGGAGGAGCAGAATGCCTGAAGACACAATCACATTAAATGTAATCTCTAACATCGCCCAGAGAATCTCCAGCATTTTGAAACGTTGTACTCTGCCTGTAGGGGAAAAGATAAAGTTGTTATTTACCATGAAATACACAAAGTCACATACCCATGTCATAAGCACTCTGCTTTTACGCAGCAGGATACCAACTCCTTTTACTCAAGTGGGTTACATGAGAAGCATTTCGGACTTGCAAGTAAAACTTAACTTTCCCACTGTATGATAATGAGAAAAATCAGATCTAGCACTGACCAGTATGTTACCACAACTTCTAATTAATGACAGTCCAGCAGAGCAAAGCACTTAGCACTTGAGAGGAAAAAAAAACAAAAAAGGTAGGGGGAGAGAGCACTAGAACACAGCTCTGCCCTGTACATCTATTTTGAGAAGCTGGTGGGTAGGGAAGGAAATTCAATAAATGCATAGAAATGTAAAAAAAACCCAAAAAATAAGATAAAAACTCAAATTCTATGCAGCAGCATGTACTCAGGATATTGTTTTAATACTCTTATTCAAGAAAACTGAAGAACAACTTGCACAAACTCTAACTATAGGAAGATATGTAGAGCACATGATCGAGCATCAGTTCCTTTGGAAAAAAATTAAATCATTTAATACTCATATGTCTGATTAAAAAAGCAAGTCTGCTGCAACCTTTGAAAATAAATAATTTAATGAGCATGGGCTCAAGAAACTTGTTACAAGATGCTATGCTACCTGATTCAATATTTCAAGCATTTCATAAGCAGCTGAAACGTTTGAAAAGAATAATTTCTAGATTCCCCATGCAATTTCTGGCACGTGAATGCAAAGGTGGTCCAAATACATAGATACTACATAGATGCTAACAGTTTTTAAGGAGCATTGATCCATATGGGATACCAAAATCAGTATGTATTCTTCTTTCCCTTATGTTAAAACAAAACAAAACAAAAAAAAACCAAAAAAAAAAACCAAAAAACCGAAAAAATCCACCAACACACTCAGAAAGAGTATTACTCTTGCAGTGAAATTTCAGAAAAGAAATGCCACATCTCATTGCACACAGTAGTAGCTGTCCTTCCCAGAAGGAAGGCTGAGAATTGCTAAAGCAGTCCATTTAAGACACTGTGTACTCCTGGCATAGCTCAGAACCCCACTGTCACTGCATTCTGAAAGGCAGATAAGGAAAGAGAGGTACACAAAGTGCAGTACTGAAAGGAAATTAAGCTCTTGGTACTGTGATAAAAATTCCTAACAGGGGCTCTGGAAGGGAGAACAAATTGATACTTCCAGATTTTCAGCCCAGGTAGCTAGAAACTCTTGTCTTCAAATACACAAGACTTGCTGGACATTTAGCAACAACACCTGAAAGGAAACTCCTGCCTTAAAAACCAAGCTAAACACAACACAGATGAAAGTAATAAACAGGAAGAGTAAGGACAGCAACAGTGACATTTAAGCACCTTTGTCAGGAAAGCAGCTTCTCAGTACCTTCAAGTTTGCTTGAAGATGACTCGTTCTTGTTTCCTACATACTGCTTTCCTCTCCCTCACCTCTGCCAGATACCAGAGACAGCAAATACGAAGCCTTAGGGGTGGATTTGAATTACAAAAGCAATGCCTAACCGACATAATAGAGAACAGAAAAGCCTCATGATGTGAAAGAATTAATGAGTCTACTAGGCAAGTTTAATTTAGACAGTGAAAACACCCTGTGAAAGCTCGCCTGCAACTGTATAATTAGAACGTTAATTACATTTACCAAAAGCACGATGCATTTGCATCGACAAAGCCTTTTGATACCATGTGTATTTGCACACAAGCCTTTGAAGAAGTTTATTTTTGCTACTTGGTTGGAAAGAATGGATCTTTCTATGAAAGGAAAGCCATAGAAACTGCTCCCTTTGTAGTGAGGATAGAGCTCTTCCGAACATCAAATTAAACAAGCTGAAGTTTACATGCAATCCACAATCCCGCATTTTTATTTCAGCAAAGAAAACCCCTACACCTCAAGCAGCAGAGAGGCACAGGGGTATGAAGCGAGCGCCTCTGCCCAGCCCTGAAGCGCGGTCCCTCCGCTCCTGCCGCCCCAAACCAAGCGGCTCCCCCACCACCTGGCCCTGAACCCGCCCTTCCACCCCGCTGCGAGGCGGAGCGCGGCCCTCCAGCCCCGCTCCGGCGGCACCGCTCGCCGTCCTTACCCGCGGGGGCCGCTCCCGCCGGAGGGACGGCAGCTCCGCGCCACGGACGCCGGCCGGGACGCGCCC
>VZRX01011563.1:1666-38959 GCA_013398075.1 Notiomystis cincta | reverse complement strand
CCTCAGCCCCGCGCCTGCTCTGCTCCCCTCCGCCCGCGCCTCCGCCCGCGCCGCCGCCGCTTCACCTGGCCGGGGTGCGGAGGCGCGGCCCCGCGGGGATGTGCCCTGGGCCGGGCAGGCCCTCCGTGGCTGCGCAGGAAATAGCTGACCTAGTGTGTCACAGCATCGCCCCGTCTCCCCGAGCCGGGAGCTGGAAGTGGCTGTCCCTTGTGCTTCAGCCCTCAGGGATGTGCGTGCTGCCCAGCGGGAACTCCCCAGTTCTCCGGGCCCTTGGCACCATCGACTCTGCCCGTCTCCTGCTGCGTTTTCAGCCCCCCTTCCGATGCTCTGATTGACCCAAATCCCATTTTCTGCCCTGCGTTAATGATGCCACCCTTGGCACCAGCAGCGAATCTCCGCACGCAAAATATTTAGCAAAAACGGTGACCTGAAGTACCAAATAAACTGGTGCAAGGCAAAGCAGCCTCTGTAACCTCCCTCCAGCCCAAAAGCTCCCTGTTGAGACAGCCTGTAATCTTCCTTCTTGAATTTGGATTCAATTTCTGTGTATGTTCTACTATAGGAAGTTGCTAAAGTTACACACCAGAGCGAAAACACCTTGAAAAGGCCAACTGTCAAATTCAAAGGCTTCTCATCCTCAGCTCAGCGAGACACAGATGGAGAAGCAGATTAGTGCCTTGTCATTTATAGCTCTGTTTGTAACGTACGTTTCTCATTTCCTTCACCTTGCACTCCCGAGGCCTGGCCCAAAACCCACTGAAGCTGAGGGGAGCCTTTCCGCTTTCTTCACCCTATTTTGCATCAGACCTTTACACAGAGCAGCTGATGGAGAGTGTAACCAGCACTCTGCGCTGACTGGAGCCATTTTATTTGATAAATAATTAGCCTGCAGCTTCTTGTCAAAATCTGGAAGTACTTTAAGCTGAAAATGTAGCAGTTAATGGTTGATTCTGCTTTTAACTGGTTTTGAATGCCAAAAACCACCCTGGGACTTTTTAATGAAGGCTATTCCATGAATAGAGGATGTTCTTGCCAAAGCTCTGCACCAGATAACTGAGCAATCTTCGTTTCCTTTTTCCTCTGAAGTGGGACTCCCACACGCCACCACTGTAAACACAGAGCTTGCCTCCATAAACATGATTCCTGATGCTTTGCACAGCAAGGAGTCATACTCCACCGTATTTAAAATGCAGCTTCTCACATTTTGAGCAGCAGCCCTAAAAATAGCTGTTTATGGACAGCACCAGATGGATTTTAGGTATTACCACAGTCCACAGGCAACGATTATATTTCTTTGTAAAGAAGCTCAGCTTTATACCATCCAATAGGCTTGGTGCCATTTAATTTGCTGCCCTAAGCTGCAAGAGCTGCTTTTTCATAAATCAGAACAGAAGATGGATTAGTTAAAATCAATTTATTACAGAACACAGGACAGCATCAGCCAAAGTAAACCAAACTGCTGTAATTCTTTGGTGTTACTTTCTATAAAACAAACAGCACTGAAGCATCCAAACCCGGTTCTGTTCATAAAGACCTCTGTGATAAAGTTGTGTAAAACACATCTGACAGCAGCTCTGCCTTCAGTGTCTGTTCAGAGCAGCACATCCATCTGTGCATATGCACAGCTGACTCTCTCTGACTGCAGCATCATGACAGCATTAGCCCTGGCTGCAGTAATGGACAGGGCAAGCATTCTGGTTTGTTATTTTTATGACTACCATAATTAGTGATTTCCTGTGGATTTCATCAATGTTCTCAATTTTTTTTTCTCTGAGCCCACATCATTCCCTCAGATGCTTTCACAGCTCAGCTTTCCCTGCTGAACCCAGCTGTGCTTTACAAATCACTCTCTCTTACATCTGCAAGATACCAGGAAACGGGTAACTTTCATTGTATTTATTTGCTCTTATAAACAAAAAACTGGGTTTCTGTATGGACCACAAGGTCTGTATAAACAAACTGCATTTGTTTTATAATTCTAAAAGTGCATCAAGTTTTTCCAGTTTGAAAAGAATACCTCTAGCAATTGGATATTTCATATCTGGAAATGGATGCATAATGTATTCATTTCTGTTCACCAATCTAATGCCTTGAATATTTTCATATTCAAGGCAAGGTCTTGGGAGACTTTAGTGGTGCATTTGCCTGAGAAATTCCATGAGCACATGCTGCCACGATTATTTTTCACACTGCTTTTGACACTGATGTTGCATAGCAAAGGCCCTCATTTAGGATCTGCAAGATCTGCAACAATTGTCTGCAAAAAGAGGAACTAATATCTCTACGGACAAAATATAGAAATGCTTTTCCTTTTTTTTTTTTTTTCTTTTTTCAGTTCACTATCCCTTTTCTATCTCATTCTCTCAACTCAACCTCTCCCATAAGGGAACTGAAAAAAAGTTAGGAGTTCAGGTTTGGTTTGGATAAAATCCTGAAATGTGGGTATGTCTCTGAATTACCTCATCGTCTTGGTTTGAGCCCTTAGCTGAACTTTGTCCCAAAATCTACCTCCAACAAACCAGTAAAAAGTGTAGTATAGACTTAAAAAACATGGAATCAAAATTTACCTTGGCATAAATACCTATTTCCTTTATTAGAAAAAATACATATTTATATTATAAATTATAGGTAACTGACTTTTGGAATCCACTTATCCCCCACTATTTTAAGGAATGACCTCACAGATCCTTGCATCTGCTAGATGGATAGCCTCATTCATATCATATATAATTCTACTCTGTCGGCTCCAACATAAAGTTATTTTCCCAAATAAGTGCTCAGGGTAAACCTAACACATTTCCCACATTCCACTCGTTAAAGCTCCGTCTGTGAAAGCATCAGCCCATGGACACAGAGGAGTCACCCCGTGGGTGCTTCCACAGCCTGACGGAGCCGCTCCGCGCCCAGGGAGAGCAGCAGGGGCTGAGGTGACAGGTGAGCAGCAGCAGCAGCTCAGGCCCGCAGGATGCTCGTGGGCACCGGGCACCTGCAGGCTCCGTGTGAGCTCTGTGTCTCTGGGGCCATCGGCACCACCACGCTCTCCCTCTGGGCTCCGAGCTGCCCGTGGATTTCTGACTCGGCAGCAGCCCCGGCTGCTGAGCGCCGCACATCTCAGGCTGTACCTGCTGCCGGCAAATCAGGCTCCAAATCAGAGAATCACAGAGTGGCTTGGGTCACAAGGCACCTTACAGACCATGTAGATCCAAACCCCTGCTGTGGCCAGGGACACCTTCCACTAGACTGGGTTGTTCCGAGCCCCATCCAACCTTTCGGATTGGAAATGACCTTTTATTATGCGGATTCAAACCACAGCCAACCACACTTCTTCTGTCCCTGCCACGGACCTGCCAGTTGGGAGAGCTGGGCATTAAAACTGTATTTGTAACAGTGGGAGGTGCAGAAGTTGCCTTTCTGGAGAAAACTGGCATTAAATGCATTGAATGCATTGAATGCCTTACACCCGCAGCACGGGGCAGTGCATTTCTGCAGAGTTGCTGGCCGAGGCGATGCCGGAGCACGCAGCCTCCCTTCCCGGGGCGGATGGGCTGGAATGCTGCCAGCCTGAAGGGCCAGCACAAGGAAAAGGTTTCGACAGCGGTGCTTCCCCCGCCTGTCCATCGGGACTTCAGTAGATGGCACTGTCACATCACCTGTACTTCCCGGGCACAGCAGGGGACGAAGTACAGATCGGACTGTCACACATTTTCTTCAAATAAACTACATTTTTTCCCCCTCTAGATGACTTCTGATTCCATCTATCTGATTTTTCAGAGTAATAATCCAGCTATTTAAAATGTATGTAATAGAACAGCTGACCACTGAACAATTTCTTAACGTATTTTCTATTAGGTGTAATGGAGCAGGACTAAACAACACATTTTTCCTTTATAAATCCCTGGAAAAATAAAATGCCCATCACTTTTGATTATTTTTCTTTTAAACTGTGCATATTTTAAATAGTTACGTAATTCTATTTTCAGCTGTGTTCTGATTTCTGTTACGTGGATTCTTGTTTTTTTTTCCCTCAGTTTTCTTTATAGACATAGAATTTTATGGGGTGGTTATGAGAGAGGACATCTCCACTCCAAATTTTGAAAGTAATGCCCTTAAAAAATCCTGTTTAATCTCTCTACACATCTGGTCCAGCACTTACATTTTTATGTGTGTTTCTCATGTAGGTGATATTAACACTGCCTTAATCTGACTTAACACTTGCCAAATTTGTAATCTATCAAATAATTGTAAACCTCAGAGCAACCACAATCCCTTAGGGAAAAGCAGTGTTAGCTAGTCCTGACTCATATTTTTGTCAAATTTCTCCTGTAGCTATTGTATTTATTTTCTTTTCTGCTAAATTTTATGAGAACCCTGGCACATCACCCAGAAATTCTGTCCAGCATCTGGATTGTATAGTCAATCACAGGAAATCTCATGGAGGGGCAACAGATTTTTGTCCTGTTGTGTAGTTCTGTTGGGATCACCATCATCCTGGTAGTTGGATTTAGACCAATTTCCTCTGTCTTGATCTCTGACGTGCTGGGGCTTTTGTCTAAAAATCTGCCAACCATGCTGATTTTTCTTGGTAATCAAAAGCAAAAGATTGCCCATTTCTTCCTATTAACCAGTGACTTGGTCGTGAGTTTGGAACAATTTCCCAACAAAGCAATGTGTGGACTCTCTCACCGGAGGAAAAAAGGCCCCAATTTAAATTAAGCCCTTGTTTTCCCATATATGAAAAAAAATTGGATGCAGCCACATTCTGAGTATCAGCTTCATCTGTAGTCGAGTTATGACCAGCAGAGATGCCATCTATCTGCTGGGTGGCAGATCCACCAGCTTTTCCTGGAAATCTGTGAAATCTGGGTCAACAACCTGCAAATCACAAATTGCTCCCTTTACTTGCAAAGCTGGTTACTGGGATGTGTCGTTCCAGTACAAAGAAAATGACTACTCCTGCTGCTTCCCTCCTTCCTTTCTTCTTTTCCTTCTAATTTGTTTTGACATTAAGCCTGAACTTTAACAAAGGTGTAAAAACCAGAGACTTTAAATGGGGTATCTGTGATGCAGAATAGCCAGGTGTTTTCTACAACATCCTAGAGCAAGAAAGGTGATGTCAAATGACCTAAAGAAGAGATCATGAACACAGAAACTTGTGTCTTTTGTTCAATAATTCAAGTTGGTGTACTGCAAAATACCACCTCACCACGGATTTTGCTTCCTTGGTAGGTGATAATATAACTACAGAATTAAAAATGCCTGAAGAGCGGATTTTCATTTTAACAAGTATCGTTGTTGTTTTAGGCCTTTAAAAATACCGTAAGAAGAAGTCACAAAGCGATAAACTAAACCCCCTCGCAGTTCTGTCGGGCTTTGCTGCCGCAGCCTTCGCGAGTGCCCGCTGCGAGCCTCCCTCAGCCGCTCCCGGCCCGGTCCCAGCGGGAGAGCCCTCAGAGCGCCCGCAGCTCCCGCGCTGCCGAGAGAGAGATCACGCGGGGCCGCCGAGCCGCCGCCGGCCCAGAGCTGCCCCTCGGAACACAAAACCAGCGTTCAGGGCACNTCATCCCTCCCTTCATCCCTCCCTCCCTTCATCCCTCCCTCGATCCGTGCCTCCCTCCGTCCCTCCTCCGCCGCCACAGCCGCGGCTCTCCTCGGCGCGGCCGGCGCTCGGCGAGGCGGAGGGAGGGATGGCGGGGGTCGCTGCCCGGCTGCTCGGGGCACTGTGCCTCGCCGCCTGCCTGCCCCCGGCGCTCGGGAGGGACGCCGGAGCGCAGTGGACCCTGGAGAAGGTGGGTCGCGTTCGCCTTTCCCAGGCGCTTCTTGTCTGTGCCCTGGCGCTGGGGCAGCCCTTCCCGGCGGGCAGGGGTCAGCGGCGGCCGGGGACAGCCTCGTCCTTCCTGCCCTGGCCGCCAGGGTCACCGGGGGCTGGGGCCACTCTCGGCGCGATGCCGCAGGTGAGGGAGGGTGGCGTGGCTCCCTCTTAGCCCGAGCTCGGAGGCTGCCGACAGCAAATCTTCTTCGCACGCTGGTCGTTGTCGTCTCGCACCGCCTGGGACCGGGCAGCAGGAGCGATTGTCAGGGGCAGTTAGTGAATTCATGGGGAAACCCAAACAGGAGAAGCCAGATCAAAATCTGAAATGATATTCCTTGTAACATTCTACTGTACTCCAACTTTTATTGTGATCACCGTGACTCAGAGGACAGTGACTCAGTTTGGGAAGACAAATAGCTCTTCCAGCAGCAATGCACACATATCTAGGAAAGACAAGTAGGCATGGTGCTGATAGCTGGTACAAATTGTTTTGAAAAGATATAATGCTCTAATATGTTGCAGACTCATACTATATTGTGCCTAATTTAGAGTGGTGTGTGAACTAGTGAAAAAGGAATCTCGAGATAAGGTTTAATTAAACAGTGGTAAGCTTTAAACCACAGATTTCTCTATGTAGCAGCCCTTAGTGGTTCATTGTGAAACATTAACATAGTTTTCTTCATAAAGAATTAAACCACGTGAAACATAGGACAGCTTAAAACTGCAAGTTACATTCAACCAAACATTTCAGGAATTTCCAAATGGAAAATACACTTCTAGGGCCCTTCCCCAAGTGTTTGTAGAAGAGCTGAAGTCAAAGTTCAGCGAGAAACAACTGAATTCCACTAATCCAGTGCACCATTCTCTTCACCAGTAGATCAGAGTCCAGGACAAACTGGTAAAATCAAGCTTCCCTCACACCTTCCCACACTTCCCCTTAGTCATTCCCTTTCTCCTTGATCTTTTTCATGCTCCCATTCAAGGAAATGTTGGCTTGTTTGTTTGCTTGTTGATGAAATACTCTGTCATTCTGTTCTATTGTATCTTACAATACATACATATATATGTGTGTGTGTATAGCTCACTCTATAATAGGTAGAGCTCATGTAACATAATACATCTGCATTACACACAGTGCATGCACATGCACATATACAGTGTATACATAAGAACATGTGGGGCTCAGTCTTTAGTCACACTGCTCCATGCAGAGTCAGGTAGCCCCAGTGCTGCCTTTTCCTGCCCCCTGAGCCCCAGCACTTGACTCCTCAGTTTGTTCCACTCTCACAGTCTCCTGGGCAGAGCTGCCATCCAAACACAGAACTGTCGCATCCAAACCCCTCTGCACCAAGCAAGAACAACTTCCTCTTCCTCTTCAAATTCTTGTCCCTCAACAACTTTTGTTCTTTCTCTCTGGAGGGGTGTGTGAGCCTGAAATCCAAAGTCCTACAGGTAAGCCTGAGCTACCTGTAGAGTTTGAAGTCTTGCAGTTTTATACAGCTTAGAACAACAGGTTTAGTGACAGCCCTGTCATGAAGACATTGTTCTGCCTCCCTGTTGTGGCAAAACAGGGATTGACCAACACTATAAAGAATGAGTCACTTACAGATCTTATTGTGCTTCTCTTTTATTTCATAACTGCTTTCGTAATTCCTCTCACTTGGAAGATCTCTCCATTATTAGAAGTGGAAATGGATTCCTCTCTTCTGAAGTATTTTCATACATTTGTACCTTAATAATGTTTCTTTTTGATTCGATGACCCCAGTTACCAGGCATGCTCTTCACTTGTGCAACTGCAGGCATATTTTCTCAACTTCCTTAATTAAATTGTCCTCCTACACTCTTCTGAAGTACACAGCTTTAGCTTTTCTCTCCCCTTACAGCTTGCTCCTCCTAAATGCAACAGCTCTCTGACAACATCTTGTCTTATCTGTGCCTCTTCTACACTGGTCTAAGTTCCACCATATTAAACTTCTAGTTTTTCAAAAGACTGTTTCGCAACTTCCATGGTACAATTTCCAAACTTCCAAAAGTTCATCTTTATATCAGATGAAATGCAATTTTTCTTTAATCTGTGTCTAAATTTGCTAGCATTAAAAATGTTAACTGACCATCCTAAATTTTGGGTTCCTTACAGTCTTAAAATTCAGCTTTAAACACTGTATTAAAATTTGCACAATGAGATTCAGTGTCTTTGTATCACCCCTCTGCTTAATTTCACTAGTAAACTGAAGTAGAATTAGAGGAAAGCTTCACACAGGGATAAACAGCTAGGAAACAAGAGAAGGGTAGAATTAAATGTTTACACCAAAGTCTAGAAAATACTTGTGCTCCTACTTGTTTGTACAAACACGAATAAAGTAGAAAAGAAGTCAAATAGTGAGGCAGAACCCATTTTTAAACAATAGTTGTCACCTAGGGTAATAAGATAACAGGTAATAGGATAGCTGACTTTGGAGGCCAGTTCACATTGTGGCCAGGTAATGGATTTTAGGTGTTATTTCAGACTCGTGAAATGGCACACCGGAGTAGAAAAGGACAGGGAATTATTTTTTCTTAACACATACAACAATAGGTTTATACTACAGATACTTGTGGAAATGTCACTTTGATGCAGGAGCAGCCCAAAAGCAAGTCAGCTGTTCAACACTTTGAAGAAAGAAAAAGGAAAAATACAGCACTGTCCTATCATATAAACTATGGTGTGCTCATGTTCCAGTTTCTCTCCTTTTGCTCAGCTCAGAGAGGATGACACAGACAAGGCACACTGAAGGACAGCAAGTCTGAGCAGTCATGGAAGGCAGTTCCAATCAAAGAACAAATAAACAAAGCAGTATTTTTCTTTAGGAGAAAGACAGGAGTAGAGGGAAGACCCTGTGATATAAATGAGGAATGGATCTGAGAGTGCCTGAAATAGGAATCCATAAGAACAGCAGTGGATCAGGAACTTTCTGAGAGATAATTGCTAGAGATTGGACAGTTTCAGCCTGGTGCATAAAAGGGCATTTGAGATGTCCTTGGGAGTCCCACCCGGCATTCAGCTCCCACTCCAGAGCACACAGAGCCTCTTGCACATCGAGGATGAGCATTTGCAGCTGCGTGAGGGTGTCTCCAGCACTGTGGGTCACCTGATGCAGCCCCAAGGCCTGAGCTCGGGCAGCAGGAGGGCAGTCCCCGGGAGGCAGCTCAGAGCAGTGGCTGTCACAGGAGCCGAGCTGTCTGCTCCAGGTTAACCCACGTGTCACAGGCTGATCGCTGCCCCAGGCAGCCCCGAGGGGCTGCAGCACTCTGCACTCACACTCAGCCTGCTCTGCGGGCAGAGGCCACAGCCACACGGTTTGGTCCCTCTGGGGCTGAGCTACCTCAGGCATCTCTTGCAGCACTGCATCCTATAACACAGGCACAGCATAAAGCTAAATGTTGTAACTGCTGGGAACAAAGCTGCTGGTGTTTGTCTCAATAGAAAGCTCTGTTGAAGGTGGTGTGGTTGCAGACATGACATGTAGAATTAAGATATTATGAAACAGAGAACCCATTCATAGGCTGAGGTTTTACAGCTAGCTGGTAGGTAAAACTTTCTCCTATACTTTTAATGCTAGCCTATTTCACATGGGAATGAAAGAGAAGCCAATCGTTTCTGACTGGAAAGGGTTTTTTAAATTACTTTTTGTTGGGAGTAAATCAAAGTAGCACAATATATCACTTTATTGTAATTCTGAAGAAAACTATGGTTAAAAGGGTCTAGTAGTAGTTATAGTGGTCTTTCTTCTCTCTACCTTCTACAGTATTCTCACCAACCAAGAATTTTAGATTCTGATGCTATTCAAAAAGTTGTGGCCAACACAGATGTTTCTGAAATGTGGGAGAATGATTTGCGCCCCATCCTGATAGAAAGATACCCGGGATCACCAGGAAGTTACACTGTGAGACAGGTAAGACAATGCTTCCTGAAAACCTCTAAGAACATATTTATTTTTATTTTAATGTTCTGGTAACACGACAGAGACAGTCCCACTGAAGTGACGGTCACATTCCATCCATTCAGTAGGATGAACTCTATCATTGTTCAGGTCTAGACTGCATAGTGCCTACATGGCACAGCTTCCACAGCAGCTGACATCATTTCCCAGGGCTGCATAGCATGATGCAAAAGAAGTCTTCTTTTTTAAAATCATGTCTTAAGTTAAAAAGCTTGCCCCAGGCTTGTACCCAAAGTACAGCACAATGGTTGTCCTTTCCCTCACGTGAGCAGGTTTTTGGTCACTAGTTCAAACCCAAGACCAGGCCTGGGATGAAATAAATGACACCCCCTCCACTTTTTCTGGAGAGGGCCTGTCCTGTGCTGTTACAGTGCCCTAGAGTGCTGCTTCAGATGGGTGGATCAACACAAAAGGGGATCAGAGGGGCCCACAGGGCAGGCAGATGAAATGGTCAGCACGAGAAAGCGCAGCCCTGATCCCTGATCCCTGAACCACACCAGCTCCAGAGGCCCCAGCACAGCAGTGTCCTAGTGCTGGGCTAACAAACCCAGGCTGCAGCTGGCCCCAAGGCAGTAAAGACTCCAGCACATTGTCTTTGAGCCACAAGAAATACCACACAAGTGGGCTGCTGCCCTGTCAGCACCTCTACTCAGCCCTCACAGCGTGGGCACCTTGAGGACAGTGCCGGCTCTGGATTGCATCAGTCGAGCGGGAGACAGACCATGGTGCAGCTGAGTTCATCAGAACACATTCCCATCATCTCACTGGCCTTCACCTGCCCCTCAGGCACTGACTCAACAGCTCTAAGACAGCCCCAACTACAATAAATTTATTTGCCAGTCTGCAATTTGTAAACTGAAAAATGCAGCCTTTTTACGCTTTGTGAGTGCCTGCGTGCACACGTCTCTGTAGAGATTGAGTCTTGTGGTTTCTTTAGTGGTGCTCTGGAAGGCAGCCAAATGAAAGGGGGAAAAGGAAGAAAAACAAAAAAACAGCTGAGCCCAGCCTAGAAGACCACAGATCATGTTCAAAATAGGATCATCCTTTTACGAGGTAACAGCATGTGTTAAATTAGACCCCGCACCAGAGGAAAAAAGAAGAGTCCTCTGTTGTCAAAACACAATAATGGAGTTTGAAATGGGTGACACTTCTTTGTTGAGACACAAAAAGCATCAGACTCCTTTAAGGGAAAAGGCTACTGGGAGCTCCATCCAGGCTTATATAGTCCCCTTAACAGACATCCTTAGCTCTGCCCACCAACAGCTGATAGACCATGCAATGCTGTAAAAACTTTCAGAGGGGGACACAAACAAAATGGAAGTTTGTTCTAGCACTAAAATCTATGGCAATATTCCTACTGACTTGACTAAGAGCAGAACAAGTCTTCAAAGTCTGTTTTCCCCTCAGAGGCTTTTCCTAATGTTTACTTAAAGAGAGAGGAATCTGCCTTGAAGAAACACTCTAGGGACCCATAAAAATAAGTAAGTTGCTCAACAGAGAAACAGAGATGTCCCTCTAATATGAGTTAGCTGATTGAAGCATAGCTGGGGTTGTTAGAGGTATTGTCTTTAGGCAGGAAGATAGCTAAAATAAATCATTTCTTTTATAGGTTGTCTTAATTCTTCTCTTTACATGAGCTGCACTTAGCGAATTTCATTTTTAAAACACTGCTCTGAAATGTTTGATGCTTTAATTTAAAGGAATCTGCCTATCTCTTATGGCTTTGTAAACAATTTATGTCACTTGAAAGGCAGATTTCTAACAAGCTAAAAAGCCCAAGCACCTCGCACCAACCAATAAACAGCCACATCTTTTTATTTTTATTTTAAGGGCACATCTGGCTTAAGCTTTGAAGATGTTAACATTAAATCTGCTCTAGTTACACCTGAAAAAGACACTGGCCTGAAAACTTCAGAGATCAAGATCTTAATGTGTCATAATAATTGGCTATCAGGCAAAACACCTTCACACTCCAAAGACAAGGGTCAAAAGGAAGAAATAAAAAGCAAATGGGTCAGTCAAAGGCTCAGGTAGCAAAGTTATACAGTGACATTACATGTTTTGGCAGGAACTTACAGAAATAAGCTTAAGAGCCACAAATAATTAGCTAATGACAATTTGTCTGCAACATCTTTCTGAAGCAAGAAACATTAATCTGATTGTTTTTTATAATTGCAGCATATCAAGCACCGTCTTCAGGCACTAAAGGCTGGCTGGGACATTGAAGAAGACACCTTTCAGAGATACACCCCCTATGGCTATAAAACATTTTCAAACATTATCAGCACTCTCAACCCCTCTGCAAGACGCCATCTGGTCCTTGCTTGCCACTATGACTCGAAGTTCTTTGGACAGCAGTGGCAGGGCAGGGTGTTTGTGGGGGCAACTGACTCAGCTGTGCCTTGTGCTATGATACTGGAGCTGGCACGTGCCCTGGATAACAAGCTCCAGTTAATCAAGGTAGGTTTTTTGTTTCATTTTCAGTTGCCTTTCCAGCAGCAACAGGCCTCAGGGCATTTCCACATTCTTTTCCAGAGCCTGCATGCTGGGTTCTCCGATTGCTGTGCCTGTAATAAATCTCCCATTGACTCCAAGAACAAACAGAGATCAGTATCTACTACTCTAAAGTACATTATCACATTAAAATGTCTTATTAAAAGGGTGGATATCTAAAAGGTTTCTATATAAACATATATTATATAAAAATTGCAAATTATACTTGAATAATAGATGTTTCATAGACTTGGAAAGAAATAATGCTACTTACTGTCTAAAAGGCAGAGAACCCTACTCAGAAGTTCCTATCATATCCAGAACAGTCTTGCAGAGACTTTTGTTGTATTCTGAATCACATAGAAATTTTTGTTGCGTTCTGAATCTTGCAGAAATTTCTGTTTTATTCTGCTTTGGGACACAGATGAACTGAAGAGTCATACTCAGGTCCTCCCATCCCATAAGGATTTCAAGTTTTTCTTCTTCTTTTTTTTTTTTTTTTACAAATTTGAATAGTTTATTTATGAAAGAAGTGTAATGTTACCAATCTGTGTTACCTATGCTACAAAAATCTGCTTCAAAGGGCTGCAATTCCTAGGCCCTAAAAATCTGTTGAGCCTACAAACTCTTAAAGCTTGTAGGGTTACCAATTTTAGGATTATGGATTCACGAGTGCCATCTACTGGTTCAGTATTCACTACTTACAGAAAAATAATTGTCAAACCCTTGCAGAGCTTGGACAGGAAAAGGTCTCTCCAATGTGAGAGACACTCCACAAAGTGCCAGGAGTTCACTCAGCTCAGGTATTAGGATTACTTGTCAACAGCAGTTTCCAGAAACTGATCTGGTGCCTTCTGATATGCAAATGTTTAAGAATGAGAAAGTTAGGAAAATGCCAGTATTTTTAAATCACAAAACAAAACACTCCTGTAATACATACTTTCATTCAGAAGCTTCATTTATAACAAATTTGCCTGCACACTGACTTTAAAGACTGGCGTTTTTCACTATGAATACACTGTTTTACAATAAAAATTAGGTTTTATCTTTTAAGATTACAGCATTTGACAAATAGGCAATTAATTACTTTGCACAGGCCACCATTGGAACAGTCTCTTCACAACAGACTTTGCTGTTTTCAGCCAAATCTATTTATACTTTGACTTGAAGCTGTGATTTTTATCTTGATGCTTCTCAGGTTATATAGAATAAGTTTAAAATTAATGGGCAAAGGCATCTCTCCACATTATTAAAATGTGTTAAGCAGTAATGACAACACAGGTACCACTTTCCAAATCTCAAATAGCATCGATGTTTCCTCCAGAATGTAATCCCAAATGAATGCTGTCCACAGAGCTCTGTCATGTGCCAAGGACAGAGGGCAGCAAACCATTGCCACTAGAGAAATCAATATACCACTGTGAGCACAATCAATACCATCCTGCCTGCATGAGGGACATTTTTTAGAAGCTTTCCACTGCTGTTTACATTGCATCAGCTCCAGCTGTTTGGGAGTTGTAGGACATGACTGCTGCTAGTGACCCCACCTTTTTAACCACATCATGCAATTTTACTTGAAGTAGTGTTAATTCATAGGGGGGTTAAAATATTTATAGCAACTGTCAGCCACAGTTCCCAAAACTGTTCATTCAGTGGAGCCAGACTGGGATTTGCTGTGCTGTAGATCATTAGGAAATTCTGACAGTTCAAACAAGGCTTCAGATAGTAGACTCCTCCTATATTGGGAAGGAATTTCATATAAATGTCTTTTTTGTGACCTTAAATACATCTATCATATATATTCTCAGGTTTTAGTGCTGCTATATTTTTGGTTGTTGAAAGGGAAAGACATATCTGACACACCCACTCTCTTTGCTTTGGTTTAGGGTACAGTTGCCTCAGTGATTGCAGGTTCCCCTGAATGAACAGAAGGGTCTCAAAGAACCATCAACTTGACAAATATATAATTCACCTCCACTGATGCACAGCTGTAGCAATTACATTAATCCTTGTGGAGCAATCAGATACCAATATTAGCACTCCCATCAGGTGCTGTTACTGACACATCCCCTCATTACTTGAGATAATGTTGCTAATACCTGGGTTTGCAGCCCGGTCTCAACACTCAGCTCAAGGTCAGAAATTAAACTTTTATCCAGAACCAAAATGATCTGAGACTGGAGAATGTGTCACTGTGTTAGATAAATAACAACTGCCTTGACTGATCACTACCAGTATTACACTGCAATAACAGCCAAAGGAAGGTTTGCATCGGGAACCTTGAAAATACACCCTTATTCACGTCACTTAAATGACTACATCTTTGCCCTTTATTTAGTGTTCTGGCCAGAATCAGTTATTTTCCTTTTAACTTCCTCCACAGGCCAGCTCAACATCAAGACCAGACCTTTCACTTCAGCTCATTTTCTTTGATGGTGAAGAAGCCTTTGTTCGGTGGTCCCCTTCCGATTCCCTCTACGGATCCCAACACTTAGCTCAGAAAATGGTGTCGACTCCACACCCCCCTGGATCAACAACCACCAACCAGCTGCAGGGCATAGTAAGTGGCTTCCACCTCCTTTATGAACATGGCATTTCTTAGAATGTTTAATTAGCAGGTAACTGGCCAAATTCCCAAGAAACCACGACCCCACTGAAGTTAAAGGAAGAGGAAGGCTTCTGGAAACATTATGAAATATAACAGAATTGGTAAGAGCTTTTCAGGTGATTAGACCTGCTGCATGCAGAGATGAGGAGGAGTCAAGGAAAAACCAAAATACACAAATTGATTAGAATATAAACTAAGATACCCACCTTCTTCAGGAAAAGATAATTCAAAGTGATAAGGAAAGAGCATAAACAGTATTGGCCTATGAACAAATCTCCCCTAGCTCAGTACTAAGCCACAGCAACCTCTGTTTTCCTTTGATTGCTACTAACATTCGGGTTTGTCTGTTCCCTTCTTACTTTCCCTGTTTACTGCTGAGGCACTTCTCTTCTGTCACTGCTCTTTGTGACTCATAAAATGTCTTTCCCTTGACAGACCTCGTTGTTCTCAGGGGAAGAAGCAATTTCCTCTTCTTTCTCCCCACCTACCGATGTTTTTCTTTTAAAGAGATACAACACACAAATTGCACACGGAGCTATGCAGCCTGCTTCAGCTTCAGGAACAGAGAAACAGCCTCTCTTTTCCCCCCTTGGAAAGACAGCAAAATGTATCAGATTGGAATTGGGTTCTGCTAGAGGATTCTTCTGGGGCACCACGGTAGAAAAGCCAGATCTTTGGCCAGAGCTGGCAAAGACCTGCTCATGACCTATACACAGGAAACCAAGAGTTTCACTGCTGCTGCTGGTGCTCGAGGAGAGCGTTCTGTGCTAAAGATTCTTTCTTCTGTAGGACCTGTTTGTACTACTGGATTTAATTGGTGCACCAAACCCAGTCTTTCCCAACTATTTTCCAAACACTATGCGATGGTTTCAGAGGCTTCAAGCAATTGGTAAGCAGAAGGATATGGGCTTTGAATGAATTTTCAAAACCTAGTGAGTAGTTTCTGGATGTATTAAGTCCTGTAAATCAGGTTTTTAAATTAATTTTCTGGTTTACAGTAATAATCTTTGATAATGTAAATGGGAAATCTGGTTCATCTTAAACCTATATGAAGGTTTTGATAGTTAATAAAAAAACTGAGGAAGACTCTCAGACATTTGGAAGCAACAGAACAGATTCTATTACTGATTGTCACTCTGTGACTCTTGGCAACTGCTTCACTTCTGTTTTAGTTGTCACTTGTGTAAAATGATGGCAATAGCACCAATCTTGAGGCCTTCCAAGTATTAAATGCAAAATACAGTCACCACTGCCACCTTCTTCTGTGGTGGGAAAAGCTTCCAAGCAAGAGGAAAAATAATTCAAACGTGCTAACATGCCTCATTGTCCAAAAATTGTAATAACCACTTTCATTGTGCTTACAGAGCAAAAGCTACACAACATGAGTCTGCTGAAGAATCACCCTGCTGAAAGCCAGTATTTCCGCAGTACTTTACGTCGAGGCTTGGTCGAAGATGATCACGTTCCGTTTTTATTAAGAGGTACTGGAAATTCTTATATTTTTAAGGATTTGTTCAGTAAGAAATGCATCATTTAGTAAATGAGCAAGTGCACATGCTCCTGTTTTTCAAGCTTATTTGCCCCAGCTTGAGGCTTCTGAATCCAGTTTTACAGCTTTGAAAAACATACTTGAGCAAAAGCTGCAATAAAACACATCCATCACCATTTTGGTACAGAGATACAGAGCTAATGGAAATTTCTGTTTGCAGTAGTGTTCTACAAAGTTAAGTGACCCTGGTCCACTCAGCAGGTTCAAAACTAAGGCTGGCCAAATAAGGGTAGGTAAGTGAACTCTTCTGACTGAAGTTTTCTACAGTACAGCAAGGACTACAAGAGTTGTACTGCCAGAGAAGGGCTAACCAGAAAGGAATGCAAGACTAATTCAGTGAAGAGGTGTTTGCCTGGGAAAGGAGAGAGGTATCTCCCTATCCAGCCCCTGATTTTAACCCCTGAGTAATGCAGCATGTGCACACAGCTCTGGGAGCAGCACAAGGGCAGCTGCCNGAGCTCTGCTTGCTGTGTCCTGCTCAAGGGCCCTTCAACCCCACAAATCTTTCATTTTCACACCAAGGCAGAGCCCAGGTCCAACAAATCCAATACAGCCATCATATGCATGTCCAGGGATATGAAAAATCCTACACAGGAGAAGCTGATAGAGGAAACAATGATTACACCTCAAAGCCTTTCCTAGTAACGTAACACCTAATGAAAAAAACTTGTTTCTTAGTGGTGTGCAGCTGAAAAATCAGAGAGAAAAAACAGTAAAACAGGAAAGAGGCTGAGAAAAAACCCAATGCTCCTACCCAAAAGCAATCAGGAAGCAGAAGACTGATTTAAACACACACACACACACACATAGGCAGTGATACAGTCCTTTCAAGTGGAAGTTCCTTTATCTGAGGGTAACACTGGCTCTGTTTTACAGAGTAAAAATAAGACATCCTATTTTACCATTTACATAGAGAACTAAAAAAATACTTAGAAAATGTTCAATCTTAACACTTTGACAAAAACATGGCAATCAGTTTGCAGTTTGGGGAGCTGCAGTGACTTCTCTGTTCTTCTGTAGCTCCTAAACACAGAATGCAAAGAATCTCAAAAAAAAACCCAACAAGTAGCTACAGATTTCTTTAAAATAAGAGAGAAAAGTACTCCAAGGAAAGGAAGGTGACAGCTTTACACAACACACTCTTTAATGATGGGATGCAGTCACAAGCATCAAAACAAGAGAAGGGAAAAGGAAGCTACAGTGACACACCCTATAAAACAAACTTATTGAGTCCCTATTGCTAAATGCTGTATCAGCTGGCTTAACAGAACTTCTCCAGTATTTCCTCTCCAAATTTCACCTTCCTTGTTACAGGGGTTCCAGTCCTGCATCTGATTCCATCCCCTTTTCCTGCAGTATGGCACACCATGGAGGACACAGAAGAAAACCTTGACAAAGCCACTATTGACAATCTCAACAAAATCCTGCAAGTGTTTGTGCTGGAGTATCTCAACCTGTGACAGACAAAACATCAACAAATTGTACTCCATTCACAACACTGTTTGCCCATCTTCACATTTGCTATTTAATTGCATTGGAGAATAACAAGGTAAAGAAAAATATCGTAGTTCTTGCTAGACTGATTGTTGGTTCAGCTGTTTCTGGCCCAGTGGTCCATGTAGCCAATAAGATATAATTAAATAAGAATTAGTTCAGCCTGGAAATAATTTGATTTTTCCATGTCTTATCTCTGAATAAAAAAAAGCCCCAGAATTTCTCCAGACTATTATCATTGTTTTTTGTCACATACTATGATCCCAGGAGGGAATTCCCCATGACTTAATGGTATGATACAGTTTTTACAAGGTGTGACCAACTTTTGCAGTGTTCAGCTATGGAAATTTACACCATGTTATCCAAAAAGGCAAAAATCACACCATAGAAGACTTCTACTTTGGGCTGAACTAAACCACCTCATGCTGATCTGGGCTGCTAAAACTCCTGACACACAGATGTGACTTTTAATGCTCTCTGGTCCCTCTCCTCCTTCCCCTACAAAGGTGGCTGCAAGGGTTCTGCTCTGCAGACAGCTGACCACCAGAAAACAGAGCAGTAACCCAAATTCAGTTTTGTCCCTGGCATTTGTTGGACACTTTCTGATGGAGAAGGGTGATGGGGGTGATGCTAACAGGAAGGCATGTGGGGGTTTCCCAGGAGATACAAACAGAAAAGCAGATGGTGTGTGGGAGCAATGCCCCAGTACACACCATTCAGTCACGTGAGAAGCATTCACAATTTGACCCAAAAGCCCTCCAAAACACCACCCACCTGCTGTTTTTAATAGACTCCAACAGAAATAATCATACAAGGAAAGGGACCACTTTGGAAACTATAGTTTATCTAAATACAATTTTAAAGGCAAAGTGCTATTAAAAAAAAAAAGTTATTAAAAGCAAGACAACAGTTTAGGCACCAAAAAGATACCAATTTAACAGCCCTGTGCTTTTACATTCCTTACTGGAATTATCCAATAGATTTAGTGTAACACTGGCAAAAAGAAAGCCTGGAATGAGATCAGTGAAAGCCAGAAGAATATTCAAAAGCTACTTGACAGAATGATGGTTTCCACTGGTGAGAAAAGGATGAGAGCATTTTAAGAAAAAAAATAAAAACATCAAGCTGGTAGAAGACAAACTAGGGGAAAAAAAGTCAGTATTTTATTGCTCCAAACTTCTTCCCTACAAAGTTCTACCCTGAGTAGAGATTTAAACAGGAGGTAAGTCATGGAGTTGTAGGCATGTCAGATTTGGCTTTGGCCTGTACTCTACCATTTTCCTAAAGCAAACATTTTGGAGCCTAAGACTCCAAATAGTTATATCCATATTATAAAGATGTAACAGAAATATGTATTTACAGCAATGAAAATTTGTAAAGTTTTACAGGATAGGCTGAAAGTTGAATTCAATCTGATTTTGGTAGCTCAAGATGAAACAAGCATTTTGTGTTTCCCTATCACTGTAACATTGGTGAGAAATGTTTGTCTTACAATGAAAATTCTAAAAAAATAGATGTCTTTATTTTCAGGTATTACTGTACATCTGTGTAAATATATCAAAGCTTCTTGAACTCTTTGCAATCTTCTACTTCAGCCCATGAGAAAATAGTCTTAAAAAACTACATTAAATCTTCTGAAGTTTGAATACTTTGAGCACTATAAGGCACCTTCTGCACCCTTGTAAGTGGCCCAGAAAGGTAACAGAATGGATTAAACAAGAATTCATGTGGCTGATTGGTTTTGGTGAACTCTTGTGGTACTTCATAGTTTGCAGGCCCTCTGAACAATGCAGTTCACATTTGTAGTGTGCACTGCTACTCTGCCTCTTGGAGAATTTGAAAGTTACCTTCAAACACCCTTCATTGTGAAATGTTGGATCAGAGGGTTGCTACAAGTGGGAAAAGCCTGTTTTTTTAAAATCTCTCATGATTTAACCATGTAGCACACCCAGTCATGTCAATTCTGTCACTAACTTTTTACTGTCTGAGCATGCAGCTCTTGAGTTTTTTACTCAGTCCAAGGAAATGAGATACAGGTTGCTGTAATATGATTCAATATTTCTCAAAATGTGAAGAAAACATGAAAAGGTTTGCTTTTTTCTTCCTCCTTGGGTTTTGGCTTTGGGGTTTTTTTTGGTACAGGAAAAGAGAGCCATCTCCTAACTGGATGCAAGCCCTGGAAAGGTTTACCTAAAGAGAGAAGGGTCATCATCTTAGCAATTTATAGGATCCATCATTCATTTAAAAAATAATTGCTGGAAGGAAAACCTGCATCAACCCAGTAGCCATGTGAATCCAAGAATGTAAGCTCTCAAGAGCACAAGAAGGTGAAGTAGTCAGTAAAGCAGACATGGTACAAGGTGGGTTCTCATTGGTACAAGGCAGGGGAGAACAAGCAGGCTGGGAAAAGTCAAAGCTATTTGATAAAATGCCCAGAAAACAAAAAATACAAGTGAAAAGACCAGGACTGGTACCTCTTCTACTCTCTGTTTCAACACTGAACATGACTAAATATCCAATCCATAGGGTCTGGACAAGCACAGGATAGGTCAGGATTCATAGAGAGGCTTTATGTTGAAGAATCTATTCCTGGATAGTTTCTACTTCCCTGTTGGATGGTGGCAGCAAGGGATAGAAATCAACAGAGGACTTGAGCTAATCTAATCAGCAGAATTGCTGCACAGGTTCTCTCTTTGAAAAGGATTTGTCACATCTCAGTCAAGGGGAAAAGAATAAAAATCACTTTACCACCCACAAAAGGCTCTGTGTGCCAAAGATGTCTGTGGTTAGCACCTGGATGAAGGGAATGCAAAACAGAGAAATCAAGAACCATCACTCAACATGTAAAGCTGAAAAAACCCACATCATGGTAGTTATGTGTCTTGTGACAGGTGCTCTGGCTCCTTCTGTATCAGGACAAGGCAGCTTCTCACAAGAATCTGAGGCCAAAGAATGGAACACACCCCTCAAACTCTCAAAAGCTGGATGCTTTTACCTACAAGTGATGTGATCCTGTGCAAGCACAGCTGGAACAACTTCAGGGAGTCACCACACCAGATCCTCTGGCAGAAAGAAATGGCAGCCAGCACCAGTCCTCTTCTCTCTCCAGCTGGGACAGCATTCCAAGCATTAGGAATGAGGATTATATAAATTAGCAATTCTTATTCACTACATATCAAATAAACATTTAGAGTGTGACCACCTAACAGCAAAACACAGCAAAGATAAAATGTATAAAAAACTCTTTCTATAGAATTATTCCAAGGACCCAGTCTACAATGGCAGCAGACCCAGCAAAACAGTTCTGAAGTTTGACATACCTGCTCCTTGAGACTGAAAAATCACACAAGAGCATCACTTAAACAATATATATAGAAAGATAACTATAAAATCTTGTACATAAATTACCACTTTTTCCTTGTCATTTAAGAATTACACTGATTTTATTTTCCTCATATAAAAGGAGACATTTTACTCTGTGCTAATTTAACAAATATTCATAATATATTCATAACAATACAGCAGCTAAAAAGCTGTTCTAATATCTAAACGAATTTTTATCATCTGCAGGTATGATATATATTGTAAACAATCACTCAAAAAAGGATTTTTGTTAAAGTGATTATATTGCACTCAGAATTCTGGGATTCTCACCCTCCCTTCTCATTTTAAAATCAGAGATCAGCTTCATTTTTTAATAAAATGGAGATTTAATTGTCTACTGAAAACAAGTAAGCATGCATTCAATATAATACAATGTATTAAAAATATCAGAAAAAGGGCATGTGTTTGATTATGAAACTGGAGTAAGGAACAATTCTTAACCAGGCCACACAAGAGTAGTGTATTGTAAACATTCTGCTGGCTCTAAGGTGTTGCAGATGCTGTAGAAAGTGCAGTCTAGTTCAGCACCCAAGAGGTACAGGGAATCTGTTCAAGTGTTCTGTACTTCAGTGAATTTCCATGCAGCACATGTAACAGACTCACAGAAACACAGGATAATGAACCAGAGGTGACTACTGACTTAATACTGACCTCACTTCATTGTAACTTCAATTTAATCATCATAACTCCACTGTAATCTTTAAATTGAAGTTTTCCAGATCATTACATTTTCTAACAGAGCAATGAAATTTTCATTCTTGCTGTAAATGAAGTACAGAACGAGATTCCCTGTTTGTAGCTTGCATGGACAGTGTCCCAGTGGCAGTCTGGACACTGCCCTCAGCCTAAAACATCCCCACAAGATACATCTCCATCATGCAGAATGTCACCTTGCTTTTGCAAGAATGACTCCCTCCTCCAAGCACTGGCTCAAGAGGCACAGGTCATGGAGGGGGGAAAGAAAAGAAGAGGAATGCAGTGCTCTTACACATAAAAAGAAATCCTCAGCCAGTGAAGAGGCCACAGATCTTTAAAATTCAAATGAAGGCTGTTTTCTCCACTCAGATCTACACGAGAAAGATTTCTTTGTCAAAGCCATTATCTTCAGGTAACATGCTATCTTTGGAATCCCTGAGATAGGACAGCTCCATGTAACCACTCACAGAAGTGGAGAGACTGACAGCACGCAGATGAACAAGGTGGAAGCCAATATTTAGCACCCTGAGTTGCAAGTAAAACAACAGGAATGGGCAACCCATTCCCAGACAGCCAAGAGATGCAGAAGAATGTGCAGAGGAGCAACTGGAACGTAGATACTGCACAGGGGAATAGAAAAAAACCTGAAGTATTTCTAAAAGGCCTTTCCCTGCTGTCAGAGCAGGGAAGGAAAGGACAGCAATGAGAGGGAAGAGCTCTCTGAGAAAGGCCCTGGAGAAATACAGACACCTGGATGTACAGCAGAACAGTAATGCAAAAGCAGAGACAAGGTAAGTGGTCTCGCTCCAAGTGTGCCCCAAGGGTAAAGCACTCCAGCAGTGACCATGAACTGTCAGCAGCCACTGACCTGTACTATGGATATAAACCAGGAATATAAATAAATTACTTTTCCCCCTGGAACTACAAAACAAATATAAAGAGGAAAATACAAAGTCACAATCAAATCACAGAATACTCTCCATAGTCAAAACTGAAATACTGGCTTCAGAAACAATAGAGTCATCTGTTCTGTATCCTAAATAGGTTTTATTGTAAAAAAGAGGTGCTTGTAAAATCTTAAGTTTTAAGTATTTTATTTCCCAGTATATTGCTAAATAATTTTGCAATTAAACCAAAAAGTAAGAAATATCAGAGATGAGTATGGAATACTTACAACTAGAAAATGGTTGCTGAACCATCTGAACTGCTATAAAAGCATCAATAAAAATGCAGACACATGGTCTCACAAAATCAGTTACAATCTGAAATGTCAGATTGTCTTCACAATGGACACAACATGAATACTGATGGACTTTTGCAACCAAAAACTAATTGTGATTTGGCCCAAACATGGCTTAATACAGCAAATGAACATCTCTGAAAATTGGGACTTATATTTCTGCCATTTCCTATTCTCTCAGCTATTCAGCAAGTAATTCTCATTAGAAAAAAGATGCTACCTGGTCACAATTTTATTCTCTTATGGAGTTGTGCTGCATCTCAGTACATTCTTGGATAAATGAAGAAAAGTGGATAAAAAAGATGAGTAGAAATAGACATCCTATAAAAACTACTTGTAAAGTATTTTAAGTCTTCAAAATATCTGTGGCATTACACAGGCTACTGCTGATGCAAAGAATAAAACTGCTATTTAACCACTTCATGAATATGAACAATGCACTTGTTCCCAGCCATTTAGAATGATCTGACATTCCAAATGTTCATAAAAATTGGGTAATAAAAGAATTAAGTCAATACCCTTAAGTATAATAAATAACGGTGTTTATTACGGTCGGGGCTGACCACGAGCGTTTGTTCCATATCTGCTTGGGACATTTGCAAAGCCAGTTCTGAATCCTTGGGCTGCTCCCATTCCCGGTATTCCAAGTCCTTGATTGAGCACACTGCTGTAGGGTGCAGATCCATGATTAAAGCCCAGTCCATAGGGCTTTGTCTGAGTGTTTAAAAGGATGACTGGACTCACATTTTTGCCTGGTGTGTTAAAGGAAAATTCTGGTGGCGGGCTGCTGGGCTTAGCTGGAGTGGACGTGACAGGGTTCAAACTGTCAGCAGCTTTCAAAGATGGCATTGGGATGATGTGATGGTCCGAGAGGTTCAGAATATTGTTTGCAATAGGCACAGATGATAAGGTGGGTCTGATCCAGTCATCTTTGAAAATCTGAACAGTCAAGGTGGAGACCAACGTGTATAATCTGTTAGTGACGTGGGCGAGCACCATTTGCTCATTTGCGTCTCTCCGAATTCGGACGTGCACTGATCCAGCCTGGAAAGTGACAAAAACAAGGAGGCTGTGAATTGTTACTCCAAGAAAGATTCCCCACATGCATTCAAGAAGAGGTAAATTATCTGCAGAAATTACACTAGGACTACTGACTAAATTAAGAACCTTGTTAAGGGATGCATTCTGATCTTTCCTAATCTGTTGCTCTCTTATGAACATTATCAAGCTCATCATTCAGGAAAAGGAAGTCTTAGAACCAAACTATACAATACAACATGTGATGGCAGGAAAGGCAACAACTGAGGGGGGAAAATGGCTCAAAAGAACAAAGTGCAAATTTAGGCAAAACTACCAGAGCAGTAAACTGAAACCTATTTTTACATCAGAAGGTGAGAACTGCTGCCTTTTCCGTTGTTTTAAGAAGTGCAGCACACTGGAAAAAATCAGTAAAGAAATATTTTCAGAGTCCTAATTTTCAAGCTGTCACAAAGTACCTCCATCAACTTAGGAATAACCAAATTCTGTGTGATCATTCTCTATCACAAAAAATACCCCCTCATTTCTTTCAGCCTACAGAATTACTGGTACACAACTGTTATTTTGTTCTACCTTCTCCCCTAGAAATGCTGAAAACATATGGTCTACTGCACACCTTTGGTGCCTGAAGGGCTGGCTTGAATGCATGTTTTAAGCCAGAACTGCAATATATGTTAATAACATTAACCAACAATAAAGCTTTAAAAAAATGTAAAGGACAGGGGAAGAGAAGCTTTGCAATAAAGCACAGAGTATTGACTCCATTTTTTTTTTATAGTTAATATTTCAGAAGAAATATCTTACTTTGTGTAAATTAAAAAATTAAAGTAGTATCTGACAACTTTTTTAAAAAGGCTAGAAAGATAATAAAGACATAACTTACCAAAGTGCCAAAACCTAATGTCCAGAAATGCTCGTTTCGAACTTCCAACACACCATCCAAAGTTGAAACCTAATTTTACACAAACATGAAAATAAATTAGAAGTTTCAAATTCCTTTAGAAACGCAGTTTTATACATAACTGAGAAACAAATAATTTTCAGTAGTGTAATAAAAGCTCCATACACAGAACAGATGATGTCTGTTAATATCACTAATGCTTATCTATTGCACTTTTGCTACCCTTAAATATCCAAATCCATCAAAAAAGGTTTAAGGAACTTACTTCAAGTAACTCTTGCTGCCAAATTGCAGTATGTTCTCAACTCAATAAGCTGTAATTCAACAGCTGCCTGTACTCCTTTTCCTTCTTCAACTCACATTTGTAAACCACTTCAGTAGCAGCTCAAATTTAGATAAAACCAGCCTGTGCTACTTAAATAGGTTTGTTACAGATACCTAAATGACACTATTCATCCTGGAAAGCAAGATTCCTATTTTCTACATGCAGCTAAAAAAAATATTTAAATAATAATTTTAGCAAACTTCTTGGACTACTCAGAAAACTTCTTCACATTTCTGAATGTTTATTAGCTGTACACACTGTGCTGTGTATTATACACTGACTTACCTCTCTAAGAAGTTTATCCAACTGGCCAATCACATGAGGTGGAGTTGTCTTCAAAAAGAAGAAGAAAAGAAAAGGCAATATATAATAAAGATTAACTGGCCCTGTTCAAATCAGAGAGCCTTTAAGTCTGGTCCACCCACACTAGAGACTAATGGCATTTTCTTTAAATTCTTACGACTTTGTGATGCATATTTGCACTACCCTTAATATTCTTGTAGCACATCACAAATTCCCATGTGAGCATTTCCTATTTGCAAGCTTAAAACAGATGTTAAGGTTGGGGTTTTTTTTTCCAAATGAGGCCATTTAACAAAACCAGAAACACAAAATCCATTGATTTGTGAGGCTGCCTTACCTGGAGTAGTACTTTCCCACTGTAGACACTCATGGGATACATGGTACCAAATGTCATCAAAGCAATTGCTATGGCAGAGGCTGTGTCCACAGCAAAATAATTGCTAGGGAGAAAGAAAATTTTAAAGAAAGACTGATATTTAAGTTTTTGAAAGGCAAAAGAACTTACTTAGGATTCTTTTTTCATTCTTTTAAATTATATACACTTAGAGAATTTTACACACACTGATCTCATTTAAACTCTCATTCATCTTGGGCAATAGGCAGATTCATTCAGAGTTGCAATGCCATTCATACAAAATGCAGCTCTGGATGAGATCATTCCTTTCATGTAAAAAATGTATTTTCCCACAGATTTATACAAAAAGAGCCACTGCTTTAGAAAACAACAGTACGTACTTGATTTCAATGAGCATATATGTAATGCAAAGAGCCAGAGCTCCAGCAATATCAATCAGGACAAAAGGGTTCATCCGTGGTAGGAAGATGCTACTCAGGCCTGGGATGATTCCACAAATACTGCAACAAAACAGAAAAAGCAGTTGTCAGCCAGCTCTTCATCATTACCTCAAAACCCCAAAATTACACCCACTATTTAGCAATTGATTGACTTCTAACACACCTTGCTGTCATGGCATATGATGAGTACTGTAAAGGCCCCACTAACTCTGCTCAAAGCTGCTGTCAGCAAAAATTAACCAAGTGTTTTCTTCTGGGCACACAGCTCTGTGACAGAGCTGCTATCAGCCACCTGCAACACAAGCACTTCATGGGTTCCATACTGGTATTACATAAATGTATGTGGAGAGGGATTTGCATGTCACCACTCTTCAATCCATCTGCCACCTCGGTGTGCAGAAGTGTCCTAAAGCCAAAGCTGACTAATTCATGAACTCTGAAAGGAGGAAGAAGACCAGCTAGTTGAGTAAGAGGAGACTAAAAAAATGCATGAGGGAATGCTGGGGAAATTATTTGTTTATAGCTATCTCCTGTCAGTGGGAGTATGAATAGAGAAAGGAGTTTCTGTGCTTCCCAGTGAATGTAAGTGCATGTCACGTCCTGGAAAATTTCAAGGTGAAGAACATGAAATGTTTTGATGCTATGGTTAAAGCCAACCTATGTTTAGACATCATGTGCTGGTCTGCTTCTGTAAGAATTCCAGTCAACATAATTATATCCAGGTGCAGGTATTTTTTAATCAGCACTGCTTCACATAACACATCTGAAATAGCTGTATACATACTAATTCAATTTTTTTTTTAGCATTGGCTTAACTGCATACAGGTTATCTCAAAACCCAGTAGAAATTATATTACTCTTGATCTGGGACCCCTTCAGGTTATCCATCAGTGTCCTTCCCCATGGAACTGTTTCTACACTGATAAAAGAAAAACTGTGCTATTGTCTGTGATTGGTAGCCACCCTTTTTATTTTCTTTACACTAAAACTTGGGCAACCTAATTATTAGTCCTCCCAGAATATTACACAGATTTTGGTTCTGATGATGTAACATCTTATACCCATACAAAATCAATTGTTCTGTTATCAAGTCAGCATTCTCTGCTTTCCTTAACTGTAAAAAAGGATCACAAGATGCAGAAACAGATGGGCTTTGGAGCATACTTAACATGTTTTGTTAAACAACTTGGTTTAACATTCTTCTTTTGACATTGACAGATACTTGGAAGAACATGAATGGATTAAAATAAACTTTCCTGACATCTGACAAAACTATTTGCAAACAATGTTATCTTGCATTCAGATATCCAATGCAAGCAAGCCAGTTAACAGACAAGAAGAATGAGCAACAATGCTTATATCCCTGGAAGACACAGACTTTACAGTTTCCTGCTGGACAGGTGAGGAGTTTCCATAGCTTTGGTTCAGTGAGTAACCCATTTCATATATCACATTTAAACTCAACCATCTGAATCATCTGTCCAGCCCACAAAGTAAATAAACATCAATTATTACAAAATATATCACTCAGTAATGGATGTTGCAAAATGCAATTCAAGTATGTAGAGGATAATGCTAATTTTCCTATTCTCAATCAAAGAGAATTACATACAATGTATGGAACACATATATTCAAAAAAAAAGATATCCAGAATGATGTATTTCTGTTAGATTGATGTATCTGGGAGACATTGTTTGCTCCAGAGTTCACACAGGAGACTTACAGTAGGTAAAGCTATTTTAAAAGCTCTCATACAAGTTTATGCCTCAATACCCCTCCAAATTGCTATTATATACACAAACCCAGCATTGCCTTCCAGAAGCTAATGATCTTGAAAAACAATATAAAGCCTTACCTTCTACTAAGATCTGCAACATGCTCCTGAAGCCAACTTGTGCTGGCAGCTGCAAAATAAAGAAGGTAATAAAGTTACTACAAGTAAACACACCCATTTTAAAGTACACGTAAGTTTTCTTTCAAGAGAAGAACCCAATAAATACAATGTGAGTGAGTAAATATATCTGAACAGATACTCTGGCACTTGAAAAAAGCCCAAAGTCTGTCTTTTCCAGGCAGCCAGTACAATACCCATGTCTCATAATTAATGTGAACTGATTAAATACAAATACAATTGCAGGTTATAACCATTACCTTTTATATAATATAGTGTATAATATATATTTATAACTATGGACAATTTACAGGACAATTATAATAGGACAATTTACTATTGCAAGAATGACTGCAAACCTACTTCACAATGGAAAAGGTAAAAGAGCTTTTAAAAGGACTATTGCATTAACTTATTTTTAATCCATTAATACATCCATAAAATGTCTTCAAAGTTCTGCTGTCACACGACCCTCAGTGTTGGAATTGAAAATAAAGGATAATGCAGCATTAAAATTATACTTATTTTATCATATTAATGACCTCATACTACTTAGAGCCTTATAAGCAAACTGGAGTTGAAAATCAGATGGCAATTCTACTGCACAAGTTACATTAACAGAGGTAATAGCAATAGATACCCACTAGTTAAGAAAGTTACCAGACAAGTTATACCTTGATAAAAATAGGAACATTAACATTTTTTTCTCAATTCTTGCTATAGTCTAATTTATCACATACCTTCAGAGACATAAGCAAAAGGCTTATTCTTAATGGAAAGCATTGTAAATAAGTTGAAAAAGAGAGCCACGAAAGTACCAACCAGGAGTCGTCCCCTAGGGAGGGGAAAAAAGAGGTCTTAATTTCCCATCATCACAGAACATGTAATCAAGTAACCATCAATAACAGTATCAAAATACTTTGCTTGTTTGCATCCACTGAGGCTGAAAACAAGTAGGATAAACTAGTATAATACTTAATAACCAGCAGTGTACTATGGTTGTGAGGGTTATGTGAGATCACTGGACTTCGTACATTACTGTTATCACATAATGCTGATAATGTTGAGTGCCAGCTCTCACTAACTGCAGATCTGCACACACACATATCTGTCCTTTGGCAATATAAATACATTGTCCCTCAGCAGCACAGCTAAGAAGCTTTGCTTTCTATGGAATTATGCCACATACCCCCAGCCTTCTTCTACAACTACTTCAACAGGGCCCATCCTTTTGCCCCCTAACACCTCCTTCTCCTTTCCCCACGTTTATAGTCTTCACCATTCTGCAATACTTTCACTTCCCTGATGACCACAGCATCCTTCCCCCACCACACACCAGGCCTTCCAAAAGGCCACAAGAAACAGAAGGAACTGAACTAGGAAAAGCAGCAATATGTAGTTAAATCACTCTTTGAGAGAGCATGAGCATTACACTTCAATTGTACCTTGAAAAGAACAGTTTGCAGCATAGCTTGCACATGGTTTGAAACAAATGCCAAGGCACCAAAAGCAATTTGGTACTGAAAGTACTTGCACTACTAATACATGCTAGATAAGAACTAGAAACATAAAAGGACAACCCCACATTTTACACATGTCAAAATAATTTCTTACGTGTGTATCTCGGGCTGCTCCAGAAACCGCTCCGCACTACAAAAATAATTGAAAATCTGAGTTATATTCATACAGCAAAGCCTGGATAGCTGAATCATATTTTTACAGTTCCACTGTAATGGCAGCACTAGCTGCCATTCATAAACAAAAACTGATAGATACAGTACTGCAAAACAATGGATTGCTTAAATTAACACAGCAACTCTCATAAGCAATGAAAGCATTTAACACTGATTCGAAGCAGATGTAATTTAGATTTCCCAAATATTTCCAAACTCTGACACATATCTGCTAGCTACCATGAATGCTGCCTACATGATAAAAATATGCTTGTAAATGAACATGCAAAAAAATATTGCTACTGCCACCACCACCAGTGTTGGTGACCACAGCAAACTAAGTCTGAAATTCCTGACTTACAGCTCACACTAAGCGAGGTCAAATAAAGTAGATATTGGGTACTGTGGTGGAAATACAGATCTTTTTTCACCCACCAGTGAGTTAACAAATGAGCTTCAGCTGTAACAGAAAAACCTGCTAAGTTTGTGGAATTTCCTAAAATTGATGTTGAAAAACTTGGAGGTTTTGACAGAGGGGGATTCATTCCAATGTACTGTCAGTTCAGTACATGGACCTCACAGTATAAAGCTGCTAAGTTGTTAATACAGCCCTTTATACAGGAAACAGAACACTTGAATAGAAAAAGGGAAGGTACACTGCCCCAGCTTTAAATTCCAGATGTTAACAAAAGCCTCTTCATCTTTAAAAACTGAAATGATGTTTTAGGCTAACCTCCCAAAACACAAATGCTTCCAAGCACAGATGGCATGACAAACTAATACTTGAGCAAATTTTGAGGGAGTAAGTTGATAATTTAAACATTCAGATCCTTGATATATTAAAAAGCCACTTGGACTTCATAAAGTTAACAGAACTAAAGAAGTTTTATTTGTTAGTGAACTTCAAAAAGTCAAGATGCATAAGGAGATGCATTAAATTAATTACCCAACCTTTTGGAAAAAGTATTCTTAAAACCATTAAATCCTTTCCTAGAGAGCTTTTTAAGTACATTTTTCAGTTGCCATCTTTACATCTAAAGCCTACATGTAGTGTAATAAATGTAAGCAAGCAGTAAGATTTAGCAATATTTTTTTTAAAATCTTCAATTTTTTCTGAAGTATCTCTCTACATACAGCACTTGTAGAATGCATGTGCTTTTGGTTGATCTGGACTGTATCTTCATATGTTAAAAAAATTAAAGAAAACTGTACATAACCCTACCTTTCTTTCAGTATAAAAAGAGCACCAAGCTGTGCCAGAACTGTAGATGCAAATACAGCTAGAACTTCAAACCTTTCAAACCTGAAATTTGAGAATTAAGTTTAGAAACACTGAACATTGAACAATGCATCAAAAAGAATCTTTTCTGTGCAAGAACCAGCAGAATACACCTACTCTTTCAAGTTCATTCAGCAGGAGACAGATGGGAAGAAACTGGAAGTTTTATGGAATAGGCACTATTTTCAGTTTCTTTTAACACTCCACTCATCAAAGATACCTTAAAATTAAGCATTTCTTAATTCTTCCTGTCCATCCCCTACTCTGTAACTGTTCTCCACAATAAGTCTTGGCCCTCCTCATTTTCAGGCTCTTCCACACACAGATCATCACTGATGGCTGTCTGGGGATCCAGGCAATGAGAGTGAGCAACATATGAAATGTTGTATTATCAAACACTACATCTTGTTATTAGTACTTACCCAAATGAATAGACTGGGCTGGGTTTCTTCATCATGACCCAGTAGCTTATTAGACATGTTACCAAACTGAAAAAAGGGGAGAATTAGACTGTGATAAATAACTGCAGCCTTTATGAACTGTATCATCTACAAATACACATTTGAGCCACCAGAACTCAACAAATGAATACAACCACATCTTGCCCTGAACCCAACCCCCATCACTGTCACAGCTGTGTTCTAAATGCTCCTCCTATGCTTTGAACTTGCCTAGAAATGCTGTACCCTGAGAAAGGCCAGTTAAATGAGAAGGAAGCTGATAAGCAAGAGAGAAGAGCAAAAGAAAAAGCAAAGAAATCTCTCCATTGTCTTCTTTTAGAGATACCCCAGGAATTAGATTTGGCACTCTAGAAAGGTCTCAGGCCACACCAAGTATTGCCTTTCTTTCCCACAGTGTAATTTCTCTGTGCATATGTCCAAAACAGATTTACTTTCTTTGCCTGCATTCACCCATTCAAGCTCTAATGGAACTGGCCATTCACTGAGAGTCACAGGTCTCTCTTGCTATCTTCTGTCCAAATTCTTCTGTCATGTTGAACATCTAGAATTCCAATTATTTTAGAATCTCCATGGCTGTAGCCAGAATGTTTCAAGGAACAGTATAGTTTCCTTTGCCTTTTTTCCTCTATTGAACCCTTTGAACAATTTTTTCCATTGGAATCCACATGGATTCAGTGCCATCTGTGCTTCCATGCAGTCCTTTTGTAATTAATAACAATGTTAAATCAGACTGGATCAAGAACTTGTACCTACAACTGATGAACAATCACATCCTCACAACTTGATCCTCAGCTGTGTAGAATAAAAGTAAAAGCAAAGGAAGTAATACTGTTCATATACAAAGCTGTAAATTCATTTATTCAGTAAGACCATTATATACAACCAGGAAAATGACAAGAAGAAAAGAAGCAGAAATTGATCTTTGCAGCAGAATTACTGAGCATTGTTCTTCCTTACAGCAAATCAAAACTCTTTAAAGAGATTGCTGTGAGTTAGAAAAATCTTCTACTCCAACCCCTAATTAACCTAACATATGAGTGCCAGGGGTGTTCCACCTTCTTCTAAAACTGAAAAGAAAAATAAAATTCCATACAAATGGAAAGTACAATATTAACACTTTCCCCAAGGTGAAAAAGGTATTTTGAGTCAAGATGACAAAAATTCAGTAGATACAAAATTCTAAAAGAAATACAAGATTCATTAAAGTTAAATCACAATCCTAAGGCAGTCAAAGATCAATATTTTTTGTGCTTATATCAACAAGTCATTTTTGTTCCTGCATGTTTGCTGATGTTATTTATAAATATTTTACCATGAGTTGGATTAGTTATAGTATGTAGTGGACATATGTATGACTCAGAAAGCTGATCCATACCTTTTATAAGATAGTGAGATAGCAAGGTAGATAATGTAGGCTAATATTTTTTAAATATATGCATTTTATTTCCCAACCACTGCTGCCATTCTGTATCTTAGATAAGAACTGAATATACTTCATGCCTGTATTATCAGTATTACCAGAAGTGTTCAGAACTATTGCACTAGAAGTTGTCTTAATACAGTTTTGTTAGAAAACAAAAAGCAAAATACTGAAAATATCTAATGACCTTATGTGCAGAGTGCCTGGTATCCAGATTACAAAATCTTTTTTGAAATATTACATGTATTTGAAGTATTACACACTTCTTGTTTCCTGATGTTAAAACTGAAGGTTACTTCACAATCAGTCACTATGGCATCAGGAAAATGTTCTGAGAGAACAACCAGACAACAGTTTTGTGCTATATTGTTTTATGTAGTCACACATCTGCACAGAGAATCCATGAACTGATCAGTTACCAGTCATTCTCAGTACAGCTATGGTGAATTTTACAGTCTATTTATTGTGTGCAATTTTATATTCATTAAGCTATATTTAAACCAGTTACTGTTTCTATACTGATGACTAAGTTACATCTCTTTGCACCTGTAAATCAATTTTAAATGTAGAGAAATATACAGACAAAAATGAACAGGAAGACAAAATGGGAAAAAACTCACCTGAAAAGGTCAAAGATTGTCAAATATGTGTAAGCAGTTAAAGCTGTAAAGAAATGTAAATATTAAAACTTAATATTTAATTTTTCAATGCAAAACTCTCTTGTATTCCAAGTCCCTTTTGTGCAGTTCTTTCCAATCTCCTAACCACCTAAACTGCCTGTGCTGATGCTCAGAACAAGTCTCAGAGAATACTCTAAAGACACCAATATATTTAACAGGTTGATTATGGCAATCCCACTTCAACTAAAGCACGTAATAAAGCCCAGATACAAAAGGTATCACCTTTTTCACTAAGTTGTGGCTAAGGAATTTAAGCACTGCAAAGTCAGATCTTCCAGAAACACATCACTTAGCCAAGTAAGAGATCTCTAATGTGCATTTTTGCAGTGAAAAGTAGGTTGAACAGAATGTTTTACTTGGTTTGCATCTCTAACCTATCCTGAAACTCTGCAAGAAAACCTGCATCAAAAATTAAGAACTAAAAAGCTGCACAGGGTCTGGCTGATCTGGAGCTCATTTCCCCACAGCAGCCCTCACAGTGCTGTGCTCTGCATGGCAGCTACACAGGTGGTGGGAACACTCCTCTGTTTTGGCTACTCTTTTGCTGAGCATTCCCTGGAAGGAAAGGAGTCCTGAGCCTCTTCCATGCTAGAAGCATCCTCATTTGACTGCAGGTGAGGGTCTCTGCATGTCACTGGTGCTGCTTATAAAAGGAACAGGTTTGATGAGTAGTAACTCAAAAGTCTACTGGTTTTCAGCCTTAAAGATGAAGAAGCAACTGCAGGAAGCAAATGACCACCAGCAGGACTGAAAAACTGCACAAACTTTGAAGGGCTTTCACCCAGCCAAACCTGTCTGTGAAAAATGCTTCTAAGCTGACTGTGGCAAACCAAAAGGAAGCACTTTCTGAACCTGGCTGTGCAAATCCCTAACTCCAATAAGTACTGGATTTGGCTTTTTCAGTCACTTGGAACTTCACAAGCTAAGAAACACTTGGTGATTTATTGTACTTTCAGTACACAAGAGCCACCTACCTATGCTGTTTGTAGAGCTGCACCACATGAGCAGGAAGCCAATACATATTAAATTTATAGCACCAAACAGTAAAATCTTCCAGGACTGTAGATGAGAATAAATATGTGTTTTACACCTTCCAAAATTTACAAGACAGAAATATATCTATCTGGTCTTAAAAAACAATACTGCAGTACTTGGTCATGCAAACAGAACTGGCTTCTCCTCCCTCCCAAAAATTTACCACTTGTTTTAGAAAAATAAGCC
The DNA here is from genome assembly GCA_013398075.1 of Notiomystis cincta. NCBI lineage: Eukaryota > Metazoa > Chordata > Aves > Passeriformes > Notiomystidae > Notiomystis > Notiomystis cincta. Next base: position 3,717 of record VZRX01011563.1, on the reverse strand, counting down.
CTTATTATATTTTAACCTTTACAGATTATTATGAAACTCATTTATGAACACCACCATGCTTAAAACACCTTTTTGGTCTAAAAAAACCCCCACCCATCTATAGTATTTTCATTTTATTACAGCACACAGCATCTGGCTTTTGAAGACCAACTTGTGCAACTTGTGGGTTCCTTTTTTGGGCTGAAACTTTGGTCCCAAAAACATCTGAACACATTCAGTTTACAATTCTACTGAACCCATCAGATATAAGTATAATTCTGGAGAACACCAACTGAGAGGGACAATGCACAGGAAGGAATACAGCTTCAAAGATTTTTTTTTTTAAAGCATAGCTAGAAAAATTCAAAGAAAAAAAAATCAAAATATCCCTAAGCTAACAGTGTATTTTAACTTAACACAGCTAATGCACTTTTATTATTATGATGGTTTTTTAAAGCAACACTTACCCTTCTGTCTGCTGCAACCAACCTGAACTCATGTGTTAACTTTCCAACCAGCGATCTCTGTGATTTGCGGAACAGGTGTATTGTCCCCTTAAAAGAAAAACCAACAGTTTCATTAAAACTTTACTTACACTGTAATTTAAATTAGAAAAAGGGAAATCTTCATTTATGAACTATTTTCATAATTGTAGCAAAGACTCAGGTGAATTTTTTGTTAACTAGAAATGTCACAAACTTGAAACTCAACAATATTTTGGTAACCATTTCACACAGTTATTACATTAGAAAATGATGAATGACTTAGAATCAAGTTTCATTTAGACAGGTTTACTGGAAAAGATACTGAAGTACCATTTAAAGAGTGGGCTTTAACTTTTACTTAGATGAAACTACTGCAAGACAGTCTGAAAACACAAATATTTTTCTTTATCAAAGCACACTTCCCACCCAAAGGCAACAGATTTATTAAACAGGAAAATATTGTTTATAGATCTCTAAAGGAGAACCCACCACAGAAGTATAAACAACGCTGGTGCTGTGGTGGACTCAAGGCCAGTAAGAGAATGAGACACAGGAATGATCTTGGCTCTGACTTAACCTAAACACACACAGCAGACACAGTCAGTGTTGGTGCTCCCTCTCCTGCAGCAGAAACTCGGGGACTTGTAAGGGATGTCTGCCACCTGCTGCAGTTTGGGGCTGGATCAGAGAAGGCTTGAGTTTAAGCTATCACACCTTAGCTGCCACAAGAAGGCAAAAAGACATACTTATGGGCTCTTCACCACAATAAATTCAATTAACTTTCAGACATTTTGTCAACACAGCTGCATTTCATAGTATTTGATAAATACAAGTGTGCCATGAGTTAAAATTTAAGCACTACTACAGATCCCAAGTTTAGCTCATCTGACAAAACACTGGCAAATCATGACACAGTAATTTTAATTATTAATAGACACATGCAGGATGCCAGAACACTTCACAAAGCTTTTCTAACGAGCAGCGGACAGGATTCTGACAGCAGAATCACAAAGACTCACAGAATATCCTGAGTTGGGAAGATCACACAAGTCCACCCCCTGGCCCTCCTGGCACAGGACACACCGAGAGTCACACCCTGTGCCTGAGAGCGCTGTCCAAGCGCTCCTTGAGCTCTGTCAGGCTGGTGCTGTGACACTGCCCTGGGGAGCTGTTCCAGAGCCCAACCACCCTCTGGGGGAAAAATCTTTTCCTGATATCCGACCTCAACGCCCCTGGCACCGCTCCAGGCCGTGTCAGCGGCGAGCGGCACTGTCTGCTCGCACAGGTGACAGACAGCACCTGTTATCCACACCGGGGTCGCTTCGGCGCCGCTCGCCAGGGAGACGGAACATTTCTCCGCCCGGATGAACGCGCGCACGCCGCGGTCGCTCCCAAAAGAAGGGGCTCTCGTCTTTGGGAAGCGAGGCACACGGTGACAGCCCCGAGGCCGGGAGCAAGGGCGCTTTAACCTGTTTGTCCTGAGGCGAGCCGCAGCCCTCCGACCGACGCGCCGCTGAAGGAGAGCTCCGAGGCTCGGAGCGCAGCCCGCCACCGCCACCGCGTTCCAGACGCGCTCGGGCACGGAGC
>VZRX01011560.1:83303-126949 GCA_013398075.1 Notiomystis cincta | reverse complement strand
ATATATGTCAGTGCTAATTTTCTCTTCTATACTTAATCAGTACTGTAGGAATACTCTTCCTCTGCTTTCCCTCAATGAGTTCTCTGGTTCAGGGTCACTCCCTGACTTTTCATATTTATACTTGGTCTAAACCGTAACTTTATTCTTTCTCACAGAGCACAGTTTTCTCCCTAAGTTCTTGCTTATCCTACAGAAAAGCTATATTTGTTCATGTGTCAGAAGCAGTGCCAGCTGCAATATGACTTCCCCTGACACTGCTGAAGAGCACAGGCTCTTTTCTGCACTACAATCAGTGATATGGGACATGGCACAAAGCAGTGTTTTCATATCTTGTGCAATGATGTAGAGGAAACCATGGTATAACTGTGTATAAGATATGCTCATCAATTAAGTTTAGCACCCTGGTATTTGACATAACCCATCACTAGATCAAGAAAAGACATTTCATAAGATAATAATCAGTATTTTTGGAACTGAATGAAATACTTGATAGATAATCATCAAAAAGCTTTCTTTCAGATGATGTGATCTGTATTCACACTGAATAAAGCCTTCTTATAATGTGTACATAAAGTAAAGGGAAAAATCTTGTAGAAGGCAGTAAGAAGGAGAAGTTAGAATGGGATCGAATCCTCACTTCACAATTTTGTACATTAAAATGGACAAGAACTAAAGAGACATGGGGGATACTTAAATACAATAATTACTCTCTAGAAATGGTAGATTCTCACCATGCCCTAAAATATGGCCCATTACAAATCTACTTACATCAAAAGAAAAAAGAGAATTTACAAAACCAAATAACTACTTCAATAACATGACTGAAAAATGTAAATATTATAATAAAAAGACATTATGGTTTTATACCCCACTCACTGTTAAAGGCTATTTATACACTAGAATATTTTCAAATTTTATTACCTCAGTAGGAACTCAGAAAAGGTCAGTCAAGCAATTGAATAGGCAAATAGTATGGCCATTACGCTCTCAGCAATTGTCTACACACAATCTTGGCTTGAAATACCAAGCTGCAATCATTACCTACTTAACACAGCTATCTGTGGTATTTCTAAGTCACCAGCTACTGCAATATTCAGACATGAAAAAATGTTTTGTCATTACACAATGTCTTTCAATCAAAAGATCTCGTCTACATGACCTTAAACAAACTGATGTTATATAAAGCCACTCATTCAAATACTAGTTTGTTTAACCTTAAAATAACCATAATACTGAAGTAAATACTATTTAGTTCTTCATAAAATCAGGTCTTGAGATCCCTAATTTCACTGGACTATTTTCTGTATAGCCAAAACAGAAATTGCAGTATTGTAGGACTGAAATTGTATGCATTTCTGTAACATTTGGCATTTGACTCATGTGAGGAAAATCCTTTGAATTCTACCCCAGCTTTACTCCTGCTTGAAAACGTAATATTTTGGTAAAAGTAAGACATAGTGTTTGCAGTGGGGAATTTCTACAGGATATTCTGTGAAATATTCCAAAAGACAGATGAAACATTTACACCATAAGTTTTACACGATAATTTCTGCATCAGAATTTTCCAGCAATATGTCCACGTACCACATAACCAAAGATTAAGATTGAGCAGGTTGAGAAAATAACCAATCAAAATATAAAAGGAAGGTCAATACTCTGATCAGTAAAGAGGATCAGTAAATTGAGAGCAGGAGCAAATCAAGCTAGTGAGCTGGCAGACCAAGGTGCTCGTTACAGCTGCAAGAAAGTGATGTTTGTGGGGGTAAAGCAATTTAGGAGAGTGCCTAAGTGCAATCAAGGCAACCTGTGCAGGCAAGACTATTCATTAACAGATTAGGAGGGGAATGAGAATGGTGATGATGAAAACAAAGGCCTGACCTACAGAGAGAAGAGATGAAAGAATAAGCAAATCTACTCGACAAGGACAGAGAGGTTGCTGAAGCTAAGAGGGCCAAGGAGGCCAACTGCAAGCACAGCATATGTATGAGTGAGGAGGAAATCAGAGGAGGAGAAAGTGGTGTTTGATGTTGAAAGGGCGTGGAGGAAAGAGTGGAGAAATAATTTTTAGTTCTGACAGCAGCAAAGTTTCAGTTCAGGAAATTCAATTTTTCAAGGACTTGATTATCCTAGACTAAGGGTGAGGTACATGGTGGGTTCCAGGTTGGAGGGAAGGGAGTAAGAAAAGGAGAAAAGACTCCAGAAAATTGAAAGTATTTAGAGCAACACTGTAGTGAGGTGAATTACATGATACTGCTCCATTTTCTCACCTGAAGATAGAAAACCAAATGCAGATACTTCACCTAATTACATAATTAAATTTGAATTTGAGAGTTAACATCAAAAAAGAGCTCTGCCATTCTACTTCACATGCAGATTTTTTCAAAGGACTAGACTAGCAGCCTTGAATAAATGTAATTCATACTGGCATTTTAGGAGACTGGTAAAAACAAAAGGATACATTATGTGAAATTATCTCTACCCATAGAGCTGGCTGTCTCCTGTCATGGTGGCTGCTTCCTCTTTATACACTTTATACATCAAAAGCTTAATGGCTAAGCAGTCTTTCAGACAGGTGACTCGAGTTCCTTCTTGGCCTGAGTGCACCCAAACCCCAACCTCACAGCCCAGGTCTGTATTTCTGATACATGCACAATCTGTATTACTCAAGAACCAGGCAGCAGGTTTCTTGCAACTCTTGCTTTTAACCTGTATATAAAATAGGCAGAATATCTGTAAATCAGCCAGAGAACACCCAAATACACATCTACACCTTCATTCACAAGAGATTCAATCAACAAACTTCAGTCATGATTACTTTAGATCACTCTTTCTCTGTGAATTTCTTGTATATTAATAGCATTTGATTTTTCCTTTTTTGGCTGCAAATCCTATCAGATACACATCTCCAAAAGACAGCTGCCATTATGCAGATTATTCTGCACTCCATGAATACTCTCCTTCTGCTGAAGAAGGAAACTAAGTCTCCAATGCTCTGGGCACACGCTTAAAAAACTTGGCTCTTTACAAATATACATTATACTCTAAACTCAGTAAAGAAATCATCTTTGAAGATGCAAAACTTGCAGAACTTAAAGCCCTTAACTGAGCATTTCAAAAGGGGAAATGTGGGAAAAGGAGAAGGACCACTTGCAGTTGTTGTCTTTCAGATTTGAGGCCAAATCCCACTCACACACAAAAATGCTAATTTGGTTCTTGTTTCTAGTTCTCAAAACAGCAAGGAAAAATAACCCTTTTTGGGTTTTCTCCCTGTTTCGTTAATATGTTTTTTTAACATAAGGTGTTTTAGAAGTTTTTTCAACTGCTTAAAAAAATATATGCAAGCTGCATTGGTGTTATGCTGGATAAAATCACTTTCATTGTTAGATGAAACTGCAAAATAACACATCAGTTATTAATAATGCCAAATACAGCATGGATTTCCTAGCTTTAGTAAATCAGGAAAGAAACAAAATTGAACAAATCTCCTCTGCTTCTAAATTTAATTTTCCCATGTCTTCAGTTAGAAAGAAAATTTAATTAGAAAATTAGCAAATCAACTCAGCAGTTACAGAGGCAAGGTATTATTTAAACATAACCAACTGTGATAAGAGACTCTAGACAAGACTGTGAGATATATAAGTGAGGACAAGTGGCTCAGCTGAAGGAACTGCTTCAGTGATGGTATAATGCTCACCTGACAGCTTGTTAGCTAAAAAAATCCCCACAAAATAGAACAAAAGTATCAAAATTAACAGATGGAAAACTAATGTTCTGTGGCCTTTTACCAAATAAATGGTGGTGTCAATCCCTCTACTGTGGTTTCTAGTTAGAATGGCAAATAATTCAGCAAATATTTAGTGATGTATCAATGAAACTCCTAGAAAGAGGGCATTGTAATTGAAAAAGTTGAGTAAATTTGGAAGCACCTCAGAAGTCGAGTCCAATGCAACAGCAGTACTTAGCAAGTAAAAATGCATACAATCCACTAGAAATCACCTTTGAAATATACCCAAAAGAATTGCTGAATTACATATTTCAGCAAAATATAACACACAAAAATTCCAATTAAAAATGCTCTAATTACAAACCAAAAACTTTATTCCCAAATTGCAGACTTCTGTTCCTGCTCATGAAAACACAGGGATATTAAATTATCTACTGGAAGTATTCATTAAAATCCCCATCTGAAAAACAAACATGTAGAGGACTAAAAAAAAAAAAAAATCTTTCTGAAACTATTGAGGGCCAGAACAAAAAAGTTCACATAAATTTTGTTTCCTTTGACGTGAAGATGTATGTAAAATTTCATAAATACATAATTTATGTTGCATTTATTTTCTCCAAAAAGCTGGTGAAGAAACCTCTAAGTAACCATACATTTAGGGCTTACAATAACACTACATCTTGTTGTATTTTTTATATTTCTTAATTTATATTTCTTAATCTAATACCGAAGTAGACTTTTAAAAATACTAAAATAAATGTTATTTACAGAAAAATATCAAATTTTCTCATCACAGACTTAAGAAACTCTTCAGAATACCTATTTGCTTTTTTTCTCTCATTTTTCTTTTTTTTTGTCACTGAGAAAAATTGTATGAGATCAAGTAACTTTGTTCCTTAGGAGATCATCTGCTCCTGCTGCTCATTTACCATCTGAAATCATAATCATCTGTTGGTGACAATCTAATCATTTTCACAGTAACTAATTATGATGTCACAAACAAATGGTTATGATTTCAGGTGGTGAACAAACAGCAGGAGCAGATGTACTCTGAAGAACAAAGACATGCATGAATCCCTAGTAATAAAATATTAGGCAAGAAAAACAAAGAGTCTGTCCTTTACAGAGGTAGGATTGCTCTGAATGTATTTTTTTTTAAATATTATCAGATTTTCAGTACTTTGTGACTTCCAAAGTTGTTTGAAATAGGGAAAAGAAAACTATAGGATAGAAAACTGAAATTGGGAAACATGTAAAAACAGTTATGGTCATTTTTTTTTCCTTGTTAGAATTATAATATATAAAAACATAGTTACATTTTACTTTTATTTTTATATTGTTCTTCATAGCTCATCTACAGCTTCTCCCAGAACACATCCTGTATATTGTTTGTGATTACCCCATCCAGAAATACAAAGCAAAAATATGTTCCCATGAAAGTGCACTTTCTAATAGGATTGTTTGTTTGTTGCATGTTTTGTTTCTATTGATAACTGCTTAATTCAATTCAAGAGAGATAAATGAGATTCTGTTTACAGTAAACATTTTCTGTATGGGCTGCAATTCTTCTGGCCTGCTCACAGTCTCTCAAAATCTCTTCCAGAAGCATAACAGAAAAAACCTCAGTCAATGTTCTTGCCATTTCACACATGAAGAATGTCAGAGATATCCCAAACCAAGAAACAAATAGCTTTGTGTTTCATCTTTCTTTGAAACTGTGCAATGAAGAGGAAAGGTAAAGAAGTAAACCTGTGGAAGAAGCTTTGCCAGTGAGTAGGAGGAACAGAAGTGAGGTTTGCCACACAGATAATGCAAGAGTAATATGATAGAGGGCAGCAAGAGAAGTTAATTTTCAAGAATATTTAATAGGGAATACTAAATATATATTGAGCTAGTAATTAGGGGGATACAGACTGTAGGGTATTTCTCAGCAAAAACAAACAACATAGTAAGAGTACAATGAAATCTGTTCTTCAACTGTACTAAAATACAGAACTGTTAAGATTTTTGCTTTCTGTTGTACTGAAGTATAAAAATTCCCTTTACTATTACAGTTTTATTTGACTCAGATGGAGACACAGTGCATTATGCACACAAAGAAAGACTATCTGTCTGCAAAAGGAAACTGATGCACAATACCCTGCCCTAGCAGGACACAATTGTTTTCCTGGAATAAAATTACTGAAAATATGAATAAAAGCTGCCAAATGGTAGATGTAGCAATCTCGGAGCCTCAGATTTTCAAGACCACTGAAAATTAGGTTTATGGCAACAAGAAAGGCAAACTGTACATTTCTTTTCCAAAAAGGATACATAAGAGAGGAAGCCCCTCCATTTGCTCCCTTTTAAAACTTACTAACATAAAAAAAAATACTTAAAACATCAAGAGTAAATTCACTTATCTACAAGTGTTGCTCTTAAAAATAAACCGGTATATTCATACTTGAAAGGATGTAACATTTTTGATCTCAACACGTGGACCTTGTTTGGAACTGCCTTTAAAAACCCCTGCTCTTCACAGGTGCATGAGAGATCATGCACAAAAGTGATTTCTTTTATTCAAAACACCCCAGCAGTGTTCAAAGTCAGGCTGGATAGCGACTTGAGCAATCTGGTCTTGTGGAAGGTGTCCCTGCACATGGCAAGGGAGGTTGGGACTAGATAATCTTTAAGATTCATTCCAATCCTTTAACATTCTATGACACACTTTAATCACCTGTTTATTATTAATGTTGCCTCTAGATTGGAACCCTCAAAAAAGAGATTAAGAACAGTGGTCTCTGAATAAATGCTCTGTGTTTATTGGCATGCTAGCTGCATCTCCTTCAACTTGCAATTTACTTGTAGATCAGAAGAATGGAAATTAAGGCATCCTGCATTACAGAAGTGTCTCAGAAGGAAAACCTGTTTCTGTACTGTAGCTCTGGTTGCTGCAAAAAGGTTTGTGAGCAGGTCAATCTGTGAAAAATAAGTGATTTGGTCAGCACAGCTTTAAAATATAATTTCTGTTGATCTTGTCTCCTGTTGAGTGAGTTTGCCTTTGTGTTCTCCTTCTAGATTTGGATTTACAGGTATAACTGTCAGAGTTGTCTTGAGCATCCTAAGATATTGTTTTTTCTTGATGGTTTACCAGAAGATTGTGGTTTCATCTATAAGTATCTTTGCTACAAGACACTGCAAGGACAGGAGAAAAGCTAGAGGTCTTATTCTGCTGTCTCAAACTCTAAGATGTTAACATTTGAAGATATTTCACAGGCCTTGTCCTTAGAGATTTTGACAATACAAACACAAATCATCTGAAAGTATTGATGGGGGTTGATGACAGGACTGTAAGGAAGCAATTAATAGGAAGTCTTAGATCCTGTAGAATCCTTCCTTTCAGAGAAACACAATGGCATGTGCTGAATCCAAGATCACTTTAAACACCAGCAAACTGTTGTGTAAATTGAAGCACAAATTATTCCTCAGGTCTCTCGATCACTCTGGTGACTGGGAAGACCACATATATAATGGAACACTACTGAAACTCGTTAAAACCTGCTTTTAGGACCATGTCTTTCACATGTATACAGGCAAAAAATAGAAGGGAGCTCGTGTGTGTCCATGGCTGGTAAAATTCTTAGTTGAGGGAGATAATGTTTGGGACCATTGAGAAGTTCAAAACTATACACAGTTCTAGAGAAAAATCCAGGGCTTATGAAGAAGTGAAAAAGTATTATTTATATTATCTTTACCTCTTTAAACAGCAAAAGTCTAGTTATAAACTCACTGAATTCTGTCCTATTCTTTACCTGTTGCAGTGAAACTGAATTCAGTCTTCACCAATAAGGTTTCTTGGGCTTTTGTGTGTTATAGACAAAGCTCAAAGGAAGAGAGGAACTACCAGTAGCAGAACCTCATCAGAGTCAGAGATGTCTTGAGAAAAGCTAGAAGTCAGCACATTTAAATAATAAAATCTCAGAACTGCAGATTGGGTCAGGTTAGGAGGGACCACAGTGGGTCATCTGGTCCAACCCCCCTGCTCAAGCAGGATCATCCCAGAGCACAGGGCACAGATGTCCAGATGGTTCTTGAATATCTCCATTGAGGGAGACTCCACAACCTCTCTGGGCAACCTGTTCCAGTGCACAGTCACTGGGGACAGTACAGTTCTTCCTCATATTCAGGTGGAACTTCCTGTGCATCCATTGGACCAAATGGAACTTAGCATGCTGAGTCAACCAGCTTGCATCATTGTGAGGCCATTCTCTGTTCTCTTCAAAAAGTCATGGAGATCAGAAGAAATGTCCAATGCCTGGAGAAATGCATTCTAATCCAAAAAGGCAGGCTGGTCAGCCTCACTGTGGTCCCTGGGAAAACCATGCAGACCTCTTAAAGCCATGTGTGGATACACGATGGGATTGTCCTTCATGATAAAATGACTGGGTTTATGAATGGAGAGCAGTGGATGTCATTAGTTGGCTTTAGTAAGGATTTTGACATCATGTCTCCCACAGCATCCTTGTCTCTAAGCTGTGATTTTAGAGTCTAGGTGGATAAATTACCAGATAATGGAAATCTGTTGGGACCCAATAGCAGCTTTCCAATATCTAAGAAGAGGTTGTCAGAAAAATGGAGACAGGCACATTACTGAGACATATGGCAGAAGAACAGGAGATGATAGTAAACAAACAGGAGATGTTCTGACAAGGATAAAAAGAAAAAAAAATCAATGTGAAGACAGGCTGTGCAGAGAAGCTACAGAACCTTCAGCCCTGGAGAACTGTTAAAAAGTCATAAGCAACCTTATCTCAACTCTACTAACTTTGAGCATGCAGTTTAGGTGGCCTCCTAAAATCCCTTACAAACTGAAGGATTCAATGAGTAAATAAAAATTTCCTTGTTCCTGCGCTCACTCACACACAAGACACTCAGGGGTTAATTCATCTAATTGCAACAAAAACCTTAAATATTTACAAAAAGCATTTCAATTGTCTTAGATAATCCAAATCATACAGAGACATAGAGAAATAAGTACCAATATAAATTTAGAAAGCAATACTTACTGTTACTTGTTGGCTCAGGAAACCCAACATTTTGGCCATTCCAACTTTTGTTTTCTCCCAGCTGAAACAGGTAGAAAAAGACAAGTAAGTAAAGAGCAAACTGCTCCCTAAATAGAACATTCCTGCTTATATATTTAGTTGAAAGATTCTAAAAAGAATGAGTTGCCACATCTGTTCACAAAATTTTGCTAACTCATCATAATTTTTGCCTAAGATAGGTTATTTGAGTAATGTGCCCTTCATGAGTAAACATTAACAGCTATTGCCTAACACTGAAATATAAATGTTTCCCAAAGGATTAGGTTCAACTCAATACGTTACCAAATCAGACTTAAATAAAATTAAATGTTTTAAGCAGCTCTCAACTGACAACATAAACAGCCAACAGAGAAATTACACTCTAAAACAAGAAGATCCTAATAATCACCTATGAAGGAATGTGTAAACACTATAAAGTACCTTGGGTGTAATTTTAAAATATCTACTTGTTAGGAATCAATTTAGTTACTGAAGTGGAAGCAGAAATTATTGAAATTTTCCATTATTTTAATCTATTTTTGAGGAAGCTAATTGTCTTCAAATTAAGTTTATTATGTTTAATACTGGGTATTACTCTGACATGGGAAAGGGGAACAATTAAGGGGAACAATTAACATAGAGGTTCAAAAGGAAGCCACTTCTGAGATTTACACAGCAAATAAGATGGCAGTGTTCTAGGTTTATGCATGAAACTGGATAAACAAGTCCAAGCTTCCTTGTTACTTATGAGGTAGTGACAACCAGGTCTATGAATGTGAAACAAATGATCCTTTTCAGATTTCACTGGGATTTTGTATGCAAACAGAAAACCTCACAGCATAGCAGGCTATATGCCAGGACAAAGTTGTAATAATTTGCTCTGGAAGATGGGGTTGGAAAGTGAAAGAGATGAGAAGGAAAAGCAACCAGCTGAAATCTGCCTCTGCATCTCAGAGGTTGCATTAAGGCTTTTTAGATTACTACCATGTCATAATACAGACTACTAGATGATACATTTTACTTGGAGAAGAGGAGGGGAGAGCACACTATGAAAAGCAGGTATTTCAATGATAGTTTCCCTGCTTTTCATCATCATGAACATCCCAAAGAGCTTACAGCCTTGGCAATGTGCAGTGAAAATGGGAGATATGTGACAGAAAGGGAGGACAGGCATTAGAGTGGCCTTTCAAACTGGTGCCCTACATCCATGCACTTCAATTTCATCTAACTTGTTTTATTCATATAATGAAGCAGACAATATGTATATTGGAGAATATGGGTGTCAACAGTTCTTCATATCAATAAGAAATATGAAATCTATAAGTATGTTTGCATTTTTTGTCAGGAATCCATCCTGACCATCCATATGATGCCAGCAAAAGTACACTATTACAACATGAGAAGATTTCCAACTTTCCTCATTCTTCTCTTTGTTTATTAATTTGATCATGAAGGGAAATTTAACAAAAATTCCTCTATGAGTAAGTGATCTTTAGTACTGCTGCATCACATGAATGCAATCTACCCTGGTTTTCTTCTCTCTAAGAGAATACAAGTGGCAAGAGGAAACAAAAGGATAGAAACATGAAAAAATTATTACAACTCTCCATTCTCATCCATAGAGCTAAAATTCTGGCAACTGCAAAATGTCTCCCAGTGTACTTCCAGATTGCTCTCCTCAAGGCTGTGCACAACCATTACTGATTTCTTTCAAAAATCAGTTTAACTCAGAAAAAGCCAGAGCTTTTACTTTTTTACATTATCTGGATTACTTGTGCTGCCATCAGCATTACACATTGCTCTTATAACACTCTTAGGTCTCCATTAAAACAATAAATACAGTCACATTTTATGTACCAGGGTTAAGGAAAAAACCCTACTGAATTTAGTTTTGCTTGGTTTTTAAGGGAGGAGGAATGGAATGAAAGGACTTGAGGAAAAAGGGGCACAGGGAAAAAAAGAGTTGCCTTTTTTAACATGATCAAAAAATATACAAGTGAAAATTATCTATTTAGATGACAACCTGCTACATCAGCTAATCTACACTGTGACCCATTTTGGATTCAAAGAGTGAAACAAGGATCTTCTAATGGTACATCTTTATTGTGCTATTTATATGCAAGGAATTTTGCAATGCTCAAATTGATAGAGATCTATGGGCTATTTTCCCTCTTTTCCACCACAGTTTAGTTTGAGAGTTAAAATTCTTTCAGCTACACAAACTAACTTGTGCATCTCCAAATATGTCCAGTCTGTTATATACAGAAGATAAAACCAGATGCTCTAGATATTTCATGTCCTTAAACCCCAACAAAGCTTTAAAAAATTGTTATGATTTTGTTATGATACTGCCACTACATAAAAGTTGAGTACTTCACATTTTTTGGATACAGTAACATGTTTGTTCATTGTGTTCAGAATAATATTAGTCCATTGTACACTAGTCTACCAATCCTAAAATGTCTACATTTGCAAGTATGCAATTAAGCCTGATTTTCTAAAGACAATGCACTTGTAAGCAATAGCTTAATAAATGTAGGGAAACAAAGCAGCTGCATCCCTTTTTAGCCACTCTTTTTTTTTTTTTTGTAAGTATTTCAATGTAACCACAAGTTTCCACTATGTAAAGCTCTCCAAAGCAACTATGTTGTGGGCTGAATTTTATCAGGCTTTATCTCTGAAAAATACTAAGTAAAACTAGTTCAGCCAATTTAAAATCCAAGAATTAAAATCTATGTTTTCATATTAGAAAAAAAAAAAAAGGTTTTTTTGTTTTGACTGGTTTTTTATTAAAGCCATTTGGCCAAATTAGCAGTGAAGAAAAAGTTGATAGTTTTATACCATAGAGAGTATATTCTACAGCAGAAATGCCTCAGCATTCTGGTGAAAATGAATTATCATTTGATTCAGTCAAAAGTTTTTTTTAAATGGCTGTGTCTGCACAGTGTGTTCTCACTAGGAACATCATCCAGCTTCCCAGTACTCTGTTTAGAGTATTTCACACTTGTCTATGACTAAGACATATAGTGAAAAACATAGTGAAGGTGAGTGTGAACAGCACACATATTGCTGCTACTCTCAAAGGAGAGTGAAACAGAAGAAGCTGGGGCCAAGTATCCAGTACAGTATTTATTTTTTCCTGGTTAGGAATACAGAACAGAATATCTTCATATTTACAGATACATACATATATGTGTATATCTATACTATATTCAGATTTATCATGTAGTCTTACAAAAGCCCAACAGAACATTCTGTTGCCTACCTAGTGCAGCCACAGTAAACATAGAATTATCAAAATATATACATGCAGTGAGCCTGTATATGACAGAAGCTGTTTAGGTCCACAGCTGAGTTAAATACCTTACCAAATATCTTTTTAGAATACAAAAGGCAAAACTTTAACACACAATTTTGATTATAAAACCCCTCATCAATAAACTCAAGATAGGAGAGGAGTGTTAAGTTACAGATATGTGGAAATACATACTTGCAACACATATGAATTTAAAATGCAATTCCTTCTTACTAAAAAAAAAAAAAGTGACACCCATTTTCTTTATCAGTCATCAAGTGTGAAAAGGCCATTATTTTTCTGTAATGCTTTTAGTGCAGATGTAATGGGAAGATAAACATTGACTACTACTTCGTATATGAAAATTATCAACATTGTTCCTTTCTGTTCCTTCTGATCCTTTGGGCTCTCAGGGATGCCCAAAATGGAATAAAAGCAAGAGGCACATTCATCCTGATTTGTAAGTAGAAATAGGTGCATGGATCACATGCACACTTTTGCACACCACTATTCCACAGAACTGTTTCTGTGCCTAATTACTTTTACAGCAGCAGAGGCTGCACTTACAAGTGTAGCTGTAGAGCTGTAGCTAAACAAAGGCTAATCTGTGACAAGAAACTCCCTAAAACAGGGTGGGCACAAGCTTGAGCTTCCATTCTTACTAAGTGATTAGCTGATACAGCTTAAAAACCTAGACAAGGGTAAAGTGTGGGCATTGTAACAATTGGTTCTCACCTTTTCTGTCTGGTCTTGAAGAGGAGTGGAGGCTTTGTATCCCAGCTGTAGCAACATTGCTTCTGCTGCATTTCTTTTAGCTATTTTCTTGTTTGGGCCTGTTCCAGTAGTAATATCATTGCCTACTTTTACCTTAAAAAGAAAATATTGATCAAAATCATGATAAATGCAAGACTCCTTAATATCACAATACAATACTCTTGCTGATCTATCAACAGTTGGCAGCTCTTTTGATGAAGATGCTGAAGATGCAATCTTGAAAAAGCTACAGTAGTGCAAAGGGGGACTACAGTATTCACTTAGAAGGGCTTATTTAGATTTTTCAGAGGATCACCAAACTCATACCCAAGAGCAACATTTTTCTGCATCTCAGTGCACACACAGTTGCCTCTCTCTTCCACCACCCTCTATGTCAACCCCATTCTCCCTCATGAACCTCTCCCCCACTCTTTGTTAACCCTGGAACTGCCCCAGGGTCTGTACTTCCTCCTTCTTGTAGGAAGGAGTGTTGCCTGCAGCAGCTCCCCAGCATCATCAGGGCAGTATCCAGAACAATGGAGAGACAAACAGTGACCTGCAGATTTAACTAGAGTGGTTTCTAAAGAAGGATGAAAACCATATTTGCATTCTTCCCACTCTGTCCCACAGTAAGGAACACAGGGGCTGGAACTGCTTACACCTGACAAGCTTTGA
Organism: Notiomystis cincta; assembly: GCA_013398075.1. Lineage (NCBI taxonomy): Eukaryota > Metazoa > Chordata > Aves > Passeriformes > Notiomystidae > Notiomystis > Notiomystis cincta. Next base: position 113,439 of record VZRX01011560.1, on the reverse strand, counting down.
TCCACACAGCCCTTGGAAAGCAGGCTCCTCAGTGGACCTGTGGTCTGTTCAGCACAAAGGCTTTCTGACAAACATGATGCCTTTCTGAACACTAAGGAGAAATTAAAACCCCCAAATGAGGACAAACTGTAGGCCATGGATATCCACAAAATGCATGGTTTCAAGTTAATCCTTGGCTTTGGTACCATTCTTAAAACTCTTGCAGCTGCATGTGTCTGGTTTGTGACAGGAGCACTCTCACTGCTATTCACTTAGGCAATATTCATAGCTCTTTGATAGGTGTATTTTGCTCAGTCCATTAAGCCCTTCTATTTGCCAAATTGTCTCTTAAAACAGTGCACAGTTTCAAAACCATGTCAAAAAAAGGAAATAAAATAAAAATAATAAAATAGTCAAGGTGATCTGAATTTAAAAAAAAAAGCCAGAGGTCAAAGACCTGAAACAGTTTGGAAGGAACTTTAAAAAAATTGTCAAAAAAGGCATACAAATGGTAAATAAAGAATAAATGCTATTTAGTAGTTTGTGTCACTCAATAATTCGCATTTTCCTCAATTTATATATATTTTCCTAAAAGTTTAACTCCTTCTTTACTCAAATACCTCTTAATTCTAAATATTAAGAAGAGGATGTAAATAAATCATAATCATGAGTATCCCATCAAAGCACATATATATATACATCATTAAGAAAAAAGATTTGTCTACCTAAGCCAAAAATATTAATAATCTCAAAACATAAACCTTATCTTCTATGCAGTTCACGGTAACAATTAGAAAATAGCCATTCTGCTACAAGTTTATATGCAATAAAATTGAGGGACTTTAATGGGACAAGACAAAAAGATAATTTATAACATAGCTCACAATAAATCAATGTGTTGCTATTTCTCAGACCTGTAAAACTGGTTTAGCTATTATTATAACCTCTATCAAGGATTAAAGGCCTGACTACAAAGAGAAAGAGCTTTCTGAAATTAACTTTGGGAACAGAACACCAACTAATGTCATAAGAGGTTTTCTTCTGTTTATCTAGTAGCCAGGACAAGTAATTGGATCCATTTCATCACATCTAAACTTGCTCTTTGTGTGACAGATAAAAATGAACATATTATCTCTGGATATTTTACTTCCACATTCAATTAAATTAAATGAAAACATGGTTTAAGTAGTTTATACAAAGGTTTTTTATCCTGATAAGGTTTTTTGTATGTCATAATGAATCCACTGAGACTTCCTGAAGGTGGGATAAATAATAGAATAATTTTAGTGTGAAAATATTATAAAAATGTGAAAATGGAATTTTAAAGTATTTGAAACAAAGCAATTGCTCTATGGAGTTTCTTTAACTCTTTCTTTCACAAACCTTCTTATATACAGGAATCTGCTACATATTCACTGCTTTTAAGATTTGTTTTTTATTCAAACCAAACTTTGCCATTACTGACACTCCTCCAACAGAAAACCAAATTTCCAGCCCATGTACCTAATACTGGGCTGTGTTACACTGTTCTGCTGAGGCCTCACACAACAATTACCAATTGTGGACATTCCCATGGGGGTCTAAGCATGGGAAATGAGATTTTCTGTGATAGGATCACTCTTTTTCAAATACTTTCAGGTCTCATAAAATGTTAGAAATCCAAGTTTATATTCAAAACCAAAAATTCTGCAACAAAAGGAACCCAATATTTTCTTTTCCTTCAGAGAGAAAAATAATAAATCATGAAGAAAGACCACTGAGGTCCAAGAAAATTAAGATTACTAACTTATCTTCATAGACATGAAGGAGGAACTTAGAGATTTAAGTGAAAACATAACTAATTTTCTGGAGAAGGAGGTGCTGGAACATCATAAATTTTGCTTGTGATCAGAAGTGACATTTTGGTGTGGTTTGTAGACAACAAGTCAAAACATGCTGAGGTATGCTGTTCCGAGCTGTTCCGGTACAAAATTACCCTTGAGTGAAAACACAAGAATACAGAGTCCTTTCCTGTTCCTAATCTTTCTCAACCTGCTGTTGTGCTATCTAAGAAAATATCACAGTTACATCAAATCTTTGTACATGTTCTTAATTTAAATATGAAAGAAACATTAATAATCTACTGTTTCAATATTAGGTCCAGTCAGAGGACAGTCTAAAACATATGGTTGGCTTTTTTTTGTTATATTTTAGAGATAAACAAAGCCACAAAGAAACTGGAAATCTGAAAAAATTTACAAGACTATTTTTTAAAGCAAAAATGCCTGGTAATATGGAGATATTAATACACATATTTCAGAATATTAGGTATTATTGGAATCCTTGAATCAACACCAACCCCATTTATTTTTTTTTCAAAAAGACAAGTAAAAGTAAACAAATCATGAATCATCAGGGATAAAGATAGTAACAACTAGGTGAAATAAAAATAAGAGTGTAAAATAATATCAAACACATGAAAAGCATCTAGAGGGCACATAATTAAATTGCCATTTATTCCACTAAGAGAAAGAAGAAAGTTTAAATGGGCTTTCTGATCCTGTATTTCACACTATTCCTGTACACCTGACAGCAAAGAAAAAGCTAAACAGAAGGAGATCCACTGCATATTATGCCAGCATGTTGCCTGAGTTTGAACAAAACACAGCAAGGCCATTATCTCTACTGTGACAGGAAATGATACCTGCATAACAAATTCTCGACGGCGAGGCATTCCTCTCTCCGAAAGAAGAACATATTCTGGCTCCTTCTCCTTTTTGGCCTGTTGGATCTGAGCCAAACGACTGATGGGGTTCATTCCTTGACCATATTCTGGTCCAGTCTAAAGCAGGTTTAAAGGGAAGAACCATTATTTCAGTGTACATCCCTATAACTACTACACTGCTTCAATAAAATGTTAAAAAGCATTTACTAGGATTCTCTCTTTTGTACTGCTCCCTTTGAGAGAATAAGTAACTTATTTTCCATTGTCTGATCGTGAGACAAAAGATAAGAATCCTCAGGCTCAAAGCTGTGGAAAGCAATTGTCTGCCATTGTTGCAGGTAGTGTGCATACCTTGCACCTGCAAGCAACAAAAACCCTCTCCTATCTATGGAAGTCCTCATAAGGATGGATGAAAAGCAGCAGATTAATCAGTCAATTATATCTTATTGCCCTGTTTCTAGGACCCTTCCCTCTAACCCTTTAAAGCAGGTTGCTACAATGCTGGAACATGCAATACACTAAGAAGAGGTGGGGTTTACAAAGGGACAAAAAGCATTTGCCATACATAAGGAAGATTCCTCTTTCAGCCTTCCTGCTTTCCTTCTCACCACTCCAGGCTTTCCATCCCACAGTGCAACTTGCAACTAAAGGTGCAGAGGGTTTACTCTATGTGTTGTATGAATTTACTCTCAAAATACTTCTATGAAGTGAATGGCTAGAATTGTTGCTTATTGTGAACCACCCATAAAGCATTTCAAATGCTTAACAGGCAATGATCCTCCACATGTCAAAAAAATATGGTTGGTGGGGGAATTGATCTCATGCCGGGGAAACAAAAGGACTGACAAAGTGGTCTGTCCAAGATTACACAGACAAGGGAAAAACTACAGTCCTTGAAAACTCTCTAGCTCTGAAATTCTTTTAATGAATTATTGCTCACACGGCAAATGCTCTTTCAAAGCACATAGCTATGAAAATATTTGTTTGTAGATTTTTAAGAAGAAATTAAGACCCACAAAAATTTATCTGAAGCCATGCTTAACTGATTTATATACCATAACACAAAGAATGCACTTGCAAATGTAAATGGCATTTGAATGTAGAATTGTTTTTATGTTATGAAGCTCTTTCCCTTTTATGAAACCATTTGCAGGCTAAGAGAAAATGAGCACTCGTGCTTGCTTGAGCTTCTCAAATAACAAACAAGTGCTCAGGAACCTGAAGAAATTACCAGCAACTGAAGGCAAAGACCAGAGAAAGATATTATATTTAGAAAGCTGTGCAGCAAATCCTACATAGTGTAACTGCTGAAGTAGTTAAAGAAGATGTAGGTGAAAGAGCTAAGACAATGTCATACACAAGGGCAGCTGTGTGGGCAAGAAGCCAGGAAGAGACAAAATGCAGAGCAGGCTAAATAAAGAGCAGGCCATAAGATACAGCCTCATAAATATATATAAAAATAAAAAGAAGTTATTGTTGCCACTTTTTTGGTGCTTAAAACACATGCAAGTTAAATTGGAAGAAATGGGCATATTGAAAGCATTTCGGAAGTTTGGATATTCAAAAACTAAAAACCATCTACATATCCAGCTTATTTTGACAATTAATGTGTCTTTCTAACAAGGCCAACTGTGTATAATTACACTTAAGTTCGTAATGGCCAGTGGTATATGGTAATATAAGAGATTTTTTCATTATTATACCCTTAGCGTCTTTCTTAGAAAAACTTTCCAAGATGTGAAAGCCAAAGCCAAAAGCCTTTTCCAATCTTCCAGCTTTAAAGCTGCATTAATGCTGATGGTTTTCCATTAAATAATTTTCCTGCCCATTCTTTTCTTAGAAGTTTCTGAGAATTAGATCCCCACAATGTTAGTAGGAGACAGGTATCTAATTAATCTAGGGTGTCCTGAAATATTACTTATTCTATATTGAAGACAAATGAAAAGAGGAAGGTGATAAGTCTTTTGTACATTTTCCAAATCCAGTTTTGCATTCTCCAAAGTATTTGCTTATTTTAAAGATCTTTTCTAGTGGCTGCTCTTTCACAGCTCTGCACTTTGTATCCAGAGTACACAGATTTCTAATGGTCATACTTTCAGTGAAGTACTGAACCCCAAAGTAGTACCCCATTTATTTACTATTTCATACATCTCTCTCCCTCTTCCAACTGGGGAGGGGAGAGAGCCCAGGGACAGAAACACCAGACCTCTCTGAGGAGATGATGCTAAAACTTCACATGGCTGTACAGAGCTGCTTGGATGGCTTGATCCTCCTCTAGACTTGAAACAAACCCTTGAAGACCTCAGTGATGTTTGAGCTATTTATAAGCCATTCTGTTTGAGAATCCCACAGCATTCTCAGGATTTAAAAAAAGCCCAGGCGTATTAGCACAGGCAAACAAGTAACAATATTGACAGGAACAAGCAACTGTAACAATATTGACAGAAAATTACAAATAAGCCTTTATTGATCTTTAATCTGACTGTTACTTTCTGAGAAAACATTCTTAATTGTGTTGGAGGTGGACACATACCTTCAATATTGTTTTTGGACGCTTTTTAAAGTAAAGTTTTGGCTTTTCAATCACAGGAAGAGGAGGAAGTTTCTTAAGTTCTTGTAGGACAGCCATTGCAGCACGTTTCTTTGAGAGTTTCTTACTGTTGCCTTCTCCTTCTGCAGTGAATTCTCCTACTGTAACTCGTGTAACAAAGCTCTTCATGTGAGGAGGTCCACTTTCCTTAATCACCTTTGAACAGAAAGTAACACTGAGTCAAAGCACCCTACAAGAAGATAACTTAATGTTTGTTATCTCTGCAATGAACTTATTACCAGTCCAGTTTGCCTGCTATCTGAAAGCATCAGATGGGTTTTCATAGAAGTTGGACAAGTATTAATGACAGTATGAGGTTTGAGGACAGAAAATTAAGACTAATTAGATAAAGTAAATCTAACCACCATATTCAGCGTTTCACAGAAAATAAGAGTAGAACTAAATTTTTAAAGATTTAGAGAATAACACAATATACAACAATTATGCATATTTAAACCAAGGCTGATGGGTTTTTTCTTTGCAAGGTGCTTCATATAGTAAAGAAATTAAATCCATTAAGGTCTACCAGGCTTTGACTATTTCTTTATACAAAACATATTGAAAACTGTGTTTATTTGGCATTACCTCAACCTGTTTGTAACATTTTTTTCTATTATCATTGAACCATTGGATCACAGTTTCATATGAACCATTTGGTTCATAGTCCCAAACTTCAGTCTCAATAGGTGCAGGCAAGATGCCTGCTCTCACTCTTGCCTTGCCAGAGTACCCAGCTCAGAGCAATATCCCATATATTTGACACATTCTTGCCTCCATGACTCTCAGCTGTCCCTCCCAACAGTACTGAAAAGAATTACCAGAAGAGCCACCATAACTCACAGAAAAGCCAAACACTTATGAAAACAAGTAATTTATTCATTCCCTTCCAAACATATTTAGCATGACAATAAGAAAACCTATTTACAGTACTTCTCCACTACAACAAGTTATAATAATATGGAAAGAAATTAAGTTCTGAATGCTGTACCTTCCTTTAGCTCTTTTTCTGTCCTCATTTTACACACACACACACAACACACACGCACATCTCCTTTTAGCAGGCTGATGCTAGGATGCATTCACCCATAAATCACAGCACTCCAAGTGCTAGGAGAGCCATCTCTTCATGTATGCACCATTTACTGATCTGGAGAGTGTCTATCAGGAATTAAGAGACCTCATTTGGGAAAAGGTTCAGTTATTTTGTTTGATGGGCGGAAGCAGTTACCTAATTTAATCTTTGTTATATGTAATGTGTATAAGGAGACATTGGAGTATCTCACAGGCATCTCTTTATAATATCTTCAAAATCAATATAAATAACATTTTTTTTAATTTGATGGAATTATATCAAACCATTTGTTGAAGAAGAGTAATTTCTCTTTAGGTTGAGGAGGGAAGGGAAAAGGAGCTGAGGTAAAGGTACAAGGGCCTTCTTGGTATAATAACTATAGTTTTAATGTGCTCAAACCTTCAATCTTAACATTATTACAACGTGTTTTGTATTAAAGTTCTTTTTATCAAGGTCATGTCCCTTGCATTATTTAGTTTTGCTGTTGCACTGTAATGAGGTCTCCTTAGGCTTGTATTTCTTTTTTAAGCTCTCTTTTGTGGCAACTTCACCCAGCAAATACAATTACCACAGCATATATCAATAAAAAGACACAAAATTAAAATTAACAGACAACTTTGTCCCATTTTCCCAGAATAAGATGACATCTATGCCAGCATGGGATTTTTGTGCTGTAGTCCAGGAGTGTTCCCACTCTCAGATTCCAGGTATTAATTTCAGAGGTGTTTTCAACATTGCCTCACTTGAAAGTTGCCCACTGATGCTTGACCACATGAGATGGCAGCAGTGTTCCCAATGCACTGACCCCCCCAGAGCCCCAGGATGCTGCAGTGCCTGCCCAGAGCTGGGATGAGCCCAGTGCCAGGATCTCCTGCTCTCACACACAGTCAGGCTTCGTGTCCATGCTGAACACCTTCATCACACTGCAGCATTTCCCACTCTATTTTACAGCATCTCAAACCATCCCTGTCCTTTATGCCTGCTGTAAAACATTGCTAAATTAACCTCACTAAGGTCCTTAATCTTTCTGTGGTTCTGCTAATATTATTATATAGGTGTTTGTCTTTACATGCAATATAACATATTAATAAAACACACAAGAATGTCTATACTGAACAGATGAAAAAGGGCAAAATAGTTTGGTTGAGAAATATAATTGCTGAGTTCCTAAAATATTAGTTTATATAGGTTTTCTCATATTTATATAAATGCACACAAATACATATATATGAGAGAAAGAATGTTAATACCAAACCAGATTATATTTTCATATACAGAAAAAACATACTTCTTAATATAAAACTAATGCATTCTGGTGTGTTTTTAATCTTTTAAATTTTAAGTATGTGATACAAGGTAAATAATTGACTGGAAAACATTAAAAACTGTATCTTTGTTAGTGTGTAGATGGAAAAAAGTCTGTGTTGTCAATGGAATGAACCCCATAGGATTCAGATGGGATCTGGATCAAGCTAAACATCCAAATTTGGTAATTAAGAAAAAAAATATTTATCTAACAACATTTTTGGTTAACCCAGATTTTAGATCTTTTTACTCCATATGATTTCAACCAGTTGTGCTATGAGCCCTGGGACCAAAAACACTAAAAAGAAATTCAACCTTTGCTGTCTAAGAACACTGTACACATTAGGACATTAAACTATTTCCTCAATTGAAAGATACGACCTGTGGACCTAATCACGGCTAATTTAAAGCTGAGAATTTGATTAAGGGTGACAGTTCAATACACTTTTCTTTTTCTGTTCCATGGATTTAAAGAATAATTACAGCAAGAGAAAACACATGGGGCCAAAACACATCTAAGGTCAAGTTACATCAAGAATGAATTTGGCTCAACTTAATGAATCATGCTGACAAATGAAAAACAGCAGTATGATTACAGTGAAAGAGTAACACTGCTTTAATTATTAATGAGATGTCAGGTAGAAAATTCAAAAGATTATGACAAGATTAAATGGGCATTAAAAAAACCCCAAAACTAGAGACAAAAATCAGATTAAAACCCCCACGACATCTACATCTATGAATACAAGATTATTTATAAGATTTTAAAATATCAGTATATTTCCAGGATCTTGTGCAGGCAGATAAATCAGATTTTCCCAGTTAAAAAAATGAAAAAAAAAAAAAAAAAAAAGGAAGTGTCTGAATGTCAAAGTGTAAGACTGCAGTGAGCAGGGTGACCATTCTGCAAAACCCAACTGAGAGATATACTCGGTAGTCAATCATCCAAAGCTTTAATCCCCAGGACAGGAGAAGCCAGACAGGTGTGAAACTTCCTGCTGAAAACAACCCTCCCAGAGTCTGCAATTTGGCCTGTCCCTGGTCCAAAATGCAGAATCTCAGTCTTACTGTGGGTAACACTGGGACATAAGAAGACTTTCCAGCAGAACCCTGGACAGGGATGGAGGGGTAGAAAATTCGCCTGTTCAGGCACTCTATGCCTTCACTCCCAATACTGAGAATGAAAAAAACATGTTATTACATTTGCTATTCCAAAGAAATAACACTGCAATCCAAAGAAAAATACTGAAAATAAAATGACAATCTGAAACACCCCAACGTGTTCTAATATCTGAAGCTTTTGACCTCAGTTACATCTTTGAGGCTCATCTACTCAGTACTGACAAATAAGGAATAAAAAACATATATAATGAAAAAAGCAAGATTTTAGCCTACTGTAAAGGCAGGAATAAGAAGTGAAATGACCATTCTCCATCTACTCTGGCAATTCCCACATCAATCACTTCTGCATTCATCCTTAAAAACTGTTCACTGGGAACCCCACAAATGCCTTAGAGCAGTTGCATTTTGACTTAAAAGTTGATGAATTAAGGTTAGCTAAGCATGCACCAAGTACAGAGTAAAGCTTGTTCTTTGTTACAATTGAATGTTTTTATTTAACAACTTAATAGATAGAAAGTTTTTAAAACTATCCTGAATTTCCTAGACAATTAAAACTAACCATACTACATGAAAAAGCACTCTTCACCTCTCATGCAATTCTGAGGACATGTTTACATAGAACTTTACATATATTTATGACTATTACTTTGTTGCATAACCCAGCACTGTTGGAACATTGGCTAAAGCTTTGTCAGATGAAGAAAAGGCAGATCATTTTATAGCTACCACACACAAAATAAAAGCTAGAAAAAGCTTTGATGCCTGCCTGGAATAACACAAGACCATTAGTAAATAAAATCCTATTAGAAACATCAGATCCTGGGGATTATCCATAATTGCTTAGCAGGTTTTTTTTGAAAAGTAAGCCAGAACCAAGTTCAGTCAAAACTCTATTTGAGAATGTCACCTATACTTAGATTTAAAGGCAGGAAATAACACAAAACCTGTCAGGAGAACAAGAAACTGTCTTTTTTTCAATGTTGCTAACATTCTTTGGCAAGTGACACATTAGATTTTTCCTGTACAAAGTATCTCTGCCTTCACTCTCTCCTTACCAAATGCTCTCCCTCAAATAAGCTCAAGCAGGAGTGAAGACATTCAGAGATTTATTCCTCTCTTCTTTACAACTTCCAAGCTCCTCTATGACCAGTGACCACACATCTCCTTACATTTTAGTGCATTGATTTGTATGGAACTATTCCAAATTTTTTTTAAATGTTTAAGGGAGAAAACAATGTTTGAAAACTGAGACATTAATTATGAGCTTCCTTTTTCAAACACAAGATTGTGTTTCCATTATGTCAGATCTCAGCTAAGAGTTAGGTGATTGGCATGTAGTGGCAAACTGATACACCAACACCCCCAGACACTCCAGTTTTATCCTCTAGACTTTACATTCTCTTAACATTCTAATTAGTCCATATCACATAGACCACATATATGAAGCATATATGCCTTTGTTATACTGAGGAATTCCTTAGTCATGAACAATATTCCTTGTCTTTCTTACCTACCTTCTGAGAGATTTCTCAGATTTCTTAGAAGGTCAAAATAGCTTATTTGACGTTGGCCAATTCAGGGACATGGGCCAAACACGTCAGTAAACTGCATACAGCACACTGTAAGGCATGCCAGAGCTTAGGGGTTTTGATTCTTTTCACATGCAAATACATGCCTATACTTTAAAAGGAAAAAGCACTGGAGAAAGTAACCATCACCAGTATAAGCATTATCCACATCTTTCATGCAGACTCAGTTTAAATGTAAAACAAAATGCAGAAAAATAAAATAATAAAAAGCCACTTACATTAGCATTTTCTGCATTAAAAAAAAAAGAAAAAAAACAGCTTGAAAATCTGGTGCTTCCTATCACAACAATGTTAGATTTTTACAACAAGGTTTTGTAAGAACTTTCTCATCGGAAAAAATTCCTGTATCACTCATAGTTACTTCACTGATAGCATTGGAGCTACTCCAAATGCTCTTTATTTCTTCAGGTAAATAAAGGTGTCAGAAGTGGGTTCATAGATAAAATCATATGAAACAAACAAAAAAACTTGTGAAAGCTTAAGTAGAAATAGATAAGTGAAACAGAATCAGAGTGGAAGATACTCATGACTTTCTGAAAACAGCACACTGAAGGTGAAATGTTTCAACTGGAACTGTTCTAGTGTGTGAATGCCTGCAGTTAAAGCAAAGACTTTGGCTAACTTTTGAAGATTATTTCAAATCAGATTGAGTGTGGCTACAGATTCTAATCCCACAGCTCTATACAGAAGATGGTTTATCTGTCTTTCTACCATCCGAGTGTTTGCAACCAAATATTAGATCTCTAAAAATTCTGAAAGAGCACCTATTTTAACAGTAAAAAGTCATTGTCTTACACTCTGATACACTGACAAATTTTTTATAATTTCCATAAAGTCATATTTATTATATATATGAATATTAACTGTGTTGAGTTTAGTGATGTCATTTTTTTAATACTTTCTTAGCAAGATAAATATGTAACACAGATAAAAATGCAGCACATACCTCAAAACTGACAGGTATATTGCGCTTCAAAGCAATTTCAAACACTACGCTGATCTCAGATTTGTTTGCATCTTTATCTTCTTCTGATTCTTTTCCTGTTTCTCCATTCTGAAAATGATGCATACATAATCATACAACAATTCATAGAAGATCAACAAAATATAATATCCTTCTCCTCTCAGTTTCTCAAAGACTTCTGAAGTCTCCTGTCAGGCTGTAAATCAGCATTTGTACATCCATCTCAGCACCCCATTATCAGACACCTGCTGACTGAAGCCATATATATTGTGCTTATGTTTCATAACAAAGGAACACATACACATTAATTTACAAATTAATTATAAATAGCAACATAATGTCTATGCATGTTAGTCCTATTAATGACATGGATAACAATTGTCTGAGTACACACTTGTGTCAAATATGAGGATCAAACAGATCCTTTGACCTGTTTCTCGGGCTCTCTGTGGGTACCCCTTCTAGGCAAGGAAGAAATCTGTACTTCTTGGAAAGTACAGAAGACTGTACTTCTCTCAGAAGAAATTCAGTCAATCACCCCCACACTCTGACTGGGTCACCAGGTTACAGGTGTCCTCAGCAGGTCCAGCTGGTTAATGGCCCCTCCATCAACTTCCCTCTGGGAGTTATGACCAGTGTGAAAAGGTAGTGACAGAGAACAGCTTGCTCAACACAGAACATTATTTATTTATCCATAGGAACATAACAAACAGAGAGGCAAAGAGATAAAAAAAACAAAAGGCACATGAAGCATTATTCTGCCTAAAATTCGGCTTTGCTTTACTCTTCAGGTAAATCTAAATTTTCTCAGACAACCAACAGCACAGGGATCAGTCAGAGTTACTGCTTTTTTGCAACTACTGCCTTTGGTGTTTGTTCCCCAGGCCACATCTCCTTAGTTCTCAGAGGCTTCACTTCAGCTATTTTCAAAGTGCAAAGCCCTAAAATACTTCAAACTGGGATCTCTCAACAACCATGTAACCTTGGCCAGGCTCCTAATTTTTTATTAGTGGAGGTAAACATCAAAGACACTTGGGCTGAATTAGGTGGATTCCTGCAGAGCTCCCATCTTACATAACAAAGTCTGATCTAAATCTTCAGCCACCAGCATAGCTACAAAGTCCAGATGCCACAGTTCTAAAACAACATTAAAAAAGCATTAGGTTCTTCACATTAAAATGAAATTGATCAATCTTTTATCTAACTTTTTTAACTCTTAATATATTAACCTTTGAGATAACAGAGGGCCAAAAGTCCAGCACTCAGCTACAGCATGCAGATATGGAATACTTTTTGTCTCATGAAATTGTTGCAAAATTTTGAGTCTGAAAAAAGCCATTTACATGCCTGATATTAATCCAGAGCTATATACAAAACAAAAATATTATAAAGTTTAAAGAACCTCCAGAAAAAAAAGGGTGCTCTGCAAAACAATAACAAGGGTAGTTACAATGAAATTATATAGGACTTCTAGCTCATTTCATATAATGAAATATAAAGTACCACTGAAATCAAGAATGTAGATCATTGCTTACAGGACAGGCAAAGCATTGATTAGGTTTGCTGAGAAAGATCAGCAGAGTTAAAAGGACAATATTGAAAAGTAAAAACCAAAATTGGGGATATAAAGAATGGGGTACTACTATTCTGTAAAAAACCTTAGTGAGAATATTACTTGGTATTGAACTCAATTAAGTTTGTGCTTTATAAAGGACACTGAAAATCTAAAAAAGCTGGGGGGAAAAAAAAGCTCAAAGAATGAACTACTCATTAGAAAAAACAACTTTGCACTGAGACACTATGAAAACAATCAGTTCTATAAAAATTTTCAAAAATACTTAAGAATGATCTGTAAATGTATATGTGGAAGATATTTTTGATATCTGTTGGTCACATTTAGGAGAGATAAGAAAATACCAATTAAATAGCAAATGAAGCTAAGTGAATTCTAAAAGAAATACCTTGCAAATTATCTTTGGAATGGAGAATAATCAAATACTGGTATAATTTACATAAAATAATATAATGCCCACTGGACTGTCAGCAAGCCTTCAAGTCAAGAATGTTTAGATTTTCTAGCTATACTCTACTTTAACAGATATGTATAGTCTAAACTAGAAATTACAGTTTAAAAAATCATGATTAATACAAACACACCTGTCCAGAAAAACCCTCACTCTTCCTTCTGCCCTTACAATTTAACTCCCTGCATATTTTTTCACCAAACAGTAGAGAACCTAACTGTGAGTGGCAAAAAGGGAGAATCAAGGCTTAGACCTTAGTACTGGGCAATAAAGTTTCAAGCCTTGGTCATATGACTTCCCTAAGGAAAATAAAATATGTTCAGGAGTGTCTCAGGCACTCTGGATTTAAATTTGATCCTCATTCCCACAACTGACACTTTAAGGTCTTTCTTAGCCTCACATCTATGAGACAGCAGAGGTGCTTTGGCAGACACACAATAGCTCTTTTGTGAAAGCACATTCACCAGCAGCCCTGCCCTGTTGGCTGACTGCTGCTTGCTTCTGCTCACCTTATTCTCTTCTACACATTTGAGCAGTTAAGTATTAAGATGGCAATACTCCTTCTCAGTGGTTTTATATGGATAAAAGATTTCATCCTTAACTAAGTTTTTCTAATAAAAGGAAAAAAGGATAGCTTGAAATGGCAGAAGAATATACAGATGGCTGCATTAAGGATGGCCATGAAGGCCAAAAAAATAGATCTACTTTGCTATATTCCATGGATTCCATTCCAGTTAAGTTCACTGAGTTACTGGTGGCATTACTAGATGGGTACCAGCAGGTGTTTCCTTGCTCCCTTGGGAGCACAGTGTCAGTGACTGGGGAAGAAAGGAGCTCAACCTCATACTGTAACTGAGGCTGGCCAGAATACCATGTGTACTGGCTCTGGTCCATGCCCAGTGTTTGAGGAGCAATGAACCAATCATCCTCCACAGATAACAAAGCTGGTCAGCTTTGCTGAAGGAAATACAGTTTTACTAAGACAGACCATGTCCCATGGTGAGAGCACACCCCACCACTGCATAGCAGCCCTGTGTGCACTTCCCATGGGCAGCAGCAGGGAGGAGCCTGACCCTTGGCACCATGAGGCCCTTAAACTCTATTTCAACCAGCCTGCAGTTCTCTGGAGAGCTCCACTCAGCTCTACTCAGGGCAACACCTCGTACTCCCTCCATCATGATCTCGGCAAAGAGCTACCTCCAGCCTTCTCCAGTCACCTACAGCTCTAACCCACGAAGTGACAGAGGTGTTTTACATGACTAACCTGCAACCAGTGCCCCTTAACCTCAGCATAACCAAGCCACAGAAATTTACTTGACCAAGGAGTCTCCTACCAACATACACCTGCTGCTGAGAACCTACAGTATCCCAAGTGGTCTTCACCTGCTCCCACAGGTCTTGCAAGCACTTGGCTTCTTTGACTGGGAAATGTTATTATATTTTTCCTTTCAATTTAGAAAGATGATTCTGATAATAATTTTTCTGTTCAATATTTTTTAAAATATGACACAACATTTTAATTTTTCAGCAGTAATATATGCCACTTAAAGACATAGCAGTGAAAAAGCAAAAAAAAAGTTTTTTTAAAAAAAGTTTCCTGAAGAACAGACCTGAGGTAATTTTTCTGGAATAGGCTCATTCTGAAGAGCTTGAAGGGCCTTCATTGCAGCATTATGTCTAGCAGCTTGACGAGTCTTTCCTTCACCAAAAAACTCACTGTTGCCAACAGTTAACTGGACATAGAAAATTTTAGGCACTGGGCAGTGATACCTGGAAGAAGTCATGAAAAGAAAACACAGTACAAGTTAGGAATTTTACCCATCTATTTTTTGTAAAATAGAATAGTATTTGAGGATAAAACATTATCTTTTCTCCCAGAATAAGACCCAGCACTCAAATACATGGACTGTTCCTCAGCAAGGCAGTTGGTAACTCTGTCAGCAGCTCCTATGTGCAAACCAGCTCTTCACCTACATTTGTGGAGCTCTGCAATGAGCTCTACTATTTATCAGCCCAACAGCTGAGCTCTACTCTCTTCTTGGTTTGAGTCTTGAGAAGATGAAACCTAAGGAGAATCAAAAACTCCAATGAAAGCCCTGCCTGGGAGACAACTCCTGTCCCACAGACAAGTGGCAAGGAGGAAGGAGGATTGTGAGGTTGTTCATATGAAACCTGTCATCATAGCTCAGCTCTAAGGGACAACAAAAGTCAGATAACAGAGAATATACCTAGCAGAAATGGATCCTCACTTGACAAATACCTTGTTCATATTTTCCAGCAATGTAAGAAAGCCCAGGATTCCAGGATTCCAAAAGCATGGACAAAAACAAGGTCCATCACAACAAAACTAGATTGACTCAAAGCACAATACTATATTCTCCTTATTCCTCTTAAAGGATCCTTTTCAAAGTGTGCTCTCTCCACTTTCATCTGTGGACACAGATGGTGACTGTTTTGTATTAAGACTTTCTGAATTTTCATTAATAACTGTAACTCAGTTGTTTCAAGTGTAAAACAAAATACAAAGTTTACCAGAGAGCAGCACACTTCAAATCCAAACAAGTGTGAATAAGTACTCTGGCCTCAGTGTCCCTGAACTTTGTGCCTAATTTAAAAAATACAATTATATGGAAAGAGTCAAGCATAACACTGGCTCCAACATGCCTCTGGCTATAGGGCCTTGGAGGAGTGAGCTAAGTTGCCTTTACGACATGCAAAAAGTGGGTATTTACTTTGCTTTCTTGTTTACAGTTTAACACACTTATCAAGAATTATTAAGATCTGGAAATGCTTTTGCTTATGTAACATTTTAATAAAATTATATAATAACTCCTGCTGGAAAGGCTTCTGGAGGTTATCTGGCCCAAAGCAGCATCCAGAACATGGTCAAGACCTGAAGTTAAACTGTCTTGTTCAGGCATTATCCGAGGTATTGTGGAGGTCTCCAAGGATGAAGAATTCCACATCTCTGGATGACCTATTCTAGTGTTGGACCACATTTTCTGGAAAACTATTACAGAGTTTCTACATGCCTAATGGAATTCAAACACTTGGCACTGAAATTGTTGCAGATGGAGCAGGAATCTTCCTCCCAATGCCAAAAATTACCAGCTTCCAGCCTTCGCCATCACAGGACTGCCTCCCAGTTTCCCAGCCCAATTAGCACTGACTCTCCCTGCTCCTCCTTTGGTATGGCTGGGAATTCATGCTTTTGTACTTGCAGGGTCTTAGAGAAGATCCAAGTGATCTCCTACTCATTTGATCTAGGGATGTCAGCAGTTTGTTGACATCTTCCTGCATCTTCTTTACTTGGTAACACAAATCCTCTGACAGTACACACCTCCTGCAGACAAGACCACTATCTCTATAGCCTAGCTAGAGCTCTGGAGCTAGCTCTGACTCAAGGTCTCTGATGTACCAGGAGAGCTGCTCCAGATGGTGCTAGGAACTGTGCCAGGTGGTGCATCACCAGCACTGCTGAGCACACACCCCATCCTCAGCAGAGTTTCCGACTCCCTTCTGCATCAACTGCTGTGCAATCTGCTGTGTCTGCTGGCTGTCAGCTGGAGATGACTGGAAGGAAAGCTCAATGCAGCTTTTGACCAGGAGCAGCTGACAGAGCTTACTGGCAGCTGCCAGAGCTTGCTAGAAGCCACAGCCTCCTGTAGTTGTCTTTTCCCTGCAGCAACAGGTAACTCCCTCAAGAGTTCTTTGAGGAGTTCCCAGGAATTTTCCCATCATCCCAGAAGGCACAGAACTGGAAATGGCTGCATTGAGTTGGCTGCTGCTTAGCACAAGACAAGCTGTGTCATGCAAAAGGAGTAGGCACTTTGGTAGTATGTCCTACCTCATTACTTCACAATCCTCTTTAAATAGAAAGAAATGTGGTAGTGCTGTTATCAACTACCTAGATTTAAGGAAAATACAATATCCATCAGAAGTTCCTGTTTCCTGTTGAGTTACTAGACCTACCTTTCTCTCCACTGCATGCAAAGGAGGAAAGCACATGAACTTAATCCACTTTATAAACTCAAATTCCACAACAAGCCTTCTCCTTTTCCCTCCCTCCTCTCCACCTTTTCTTTTAAAGAGTGTTTAGGGAGCTATTTATGTGATAATAAGGAAAAATGATATTCAGCCTGTGGCTCTAGAGCCTCATGCAGCTCTTTGGCATTGCCAGAATGATTAGGCTTTTACATGGTTTTGATTAAATTTTTCTTGCTCTCCTTGGCCTCAAGCAGAGCTGTAACACAGCACTGATAACATGAGCATTGCCGGGAAAGTGCAAAGGAGCACCTGAAATCCTCAGAAAATGAACTAAATCTGTGAGGCTATTGGCTTCTCTACAACAAGGAGCAGGTCAAAGGAAACAACATCCTCTTCTCAGTGGTGAGGACAGAGACTGTATTAACAAAAGCCTCAAAAGTTATCATAGTAGTACAGTCTGAAAGTACAGTGTGACAATTAAACTGAGTTTTAATAATGAATGATTCTGCATCCTGAAGGTGTACACCTTCAAGCCCCCACAAAGGTAAAATGATGTATCTGCCACTGATCATTAACAAATCTTCCCAGTATACTACAAATGAGTTATTAGAAAGGGCTGAAGCATTAGCAATCTTTGGAATATTTATATAGAATTTGCTGATTATTCTGCAATAACATATCAGCACAACATTTTCCATCATAAGAACATCTACACATCAGCTCTGCACTCCTCAGCCCTCTGTCACTCTGTTCAGCCATGGAACAGAAACAGTCAGGATTTCAAAAAGTAACATCTCCCATATAGACTCATTAGGTCTCTAAAAGTGTCAAAATTATCCTCATTTAAAAAATATGTATCTTCCTGCATTCTACATGGCAGCTACAAATGCTAGGATTTTCCCTGGAGAAAATTCTTGTGTAAAAGAGATTTTCAGGTGATACTGGCACACTCCTCAGAACATAAGCTGACCAACACAGGCAAATGACAGAAGACTGTAAGACTAGAAGACAACAAAGGGACCTGTGAAATGATACATTCAATTGGAAGAAAACAAAATGTGATAATGGATAATACACAATCAGTCACATATAACATGTAAAAACAAGCTCATTTTCATCTGGGTCTTCTGGACATTTGAGATTCTTAAAAAGTTCCTTCAAATAAGAGGTCTGGAAAGCAGGTTCCCTTTATTCCCTTTAAGTTCACAGCATCAGAAATGTACTTTTTAGCTAATACCACTAGCATAGTCAACCTGAAAAAGGATATTTGCTCTACTACTATGACCTTGGATGTCAAGTTTCAGCAATGAGTAAATATTTACAACTAGTTATAAACCCCTAAAAATAGGGGTTCATAACAGAAATGCTGACAGACCTTAACTAAGTTGGTGTGAGTGGGCGCCACTATAATTAAATAAATCACCAAGGTCTGTTGACAATTAGAAAACTCATTTTGGTTTGCCACAGAGACAAACAAAAATTCTGTTCATTATAATTTTACTGGAATATGATGTCATAACATGTAAGCATACTGAAACAATCTGCTGCTTTTCTAGCCAAAATATTAATTGCATACTAAGGAGCCCTTGGGGCCTCTTCCTTTTTGGCCATCAAATCCACACACACAAAGACAAATAAAGTATTAGTACATACGTTATGTGTTCATACTGCATTTCCTGCATTTCTCTGGATTCCTCAATGGCATAAATGTTCTTGATAAATATTGTTCCTTTCTTCTTAGAAAGGGAAAAAAGCAAGTGCAAGATGCAGCTCACAGAAACCAGGAAGTTTATTTAGATTTAGCCTCATGTTAAAAAGTCAGGGAGATTTTCTCTAAATTCTACTGGTCAACAAATTAAAAAAGAAAAATTAACCCAATTACTTCCCCACTACGCAAGTGTTATAGGAAGTATTATCCTATTCTCATTTCATAATGCAAAGTGAAGAGGAACTGGGACCATATTTTAGTGGCCAAGATAAAGACCACTAAAATATGAGCTACAACACAGTATGGGAAAATCATTCTTCAGATGCCAGCTCTGTGTGAAAGGGTCATTCTCTGCACTTTTTCTATCTGGCTCCTTTTCCATATGAAGTCAATCAAGCTGGCAGCCCTGCTGGCACTGTTTAATCAAGAAAATGCTGTGAGCTTTGTAAGTGGTGGGATAGAGAGCCACAGACCATGCAGGGGAGTAGGAAACAGCATTTGCTGTGAACAACTTTTTCTCCATAACATTTGAAATTTCTCTAGGGGAGCAAGTTGCTTAGTGCAGCTGTTCCCTGGCTATGTCCTGTTTTCCTAAGCAGTCCATTAGCCACGTGCATTTCTTACAGATGTGAGTTCTAAGTTTTGAAGAAGGAAACATCCAGTATAGCTCACTTTTGTCTTCACACGGTGAACCTTCTGGTTCTTTCAGCAGATCCACAACAACACCTGGGAACAAAGAGGCTCTCTTTTCCAAGTACTCCTTTTGAGAACTACAGTCCATTATTCTTGAACTGTGTCTACTACAGGCTAGGCTGCCTGATCAAGCAGAGCCTATAGATGAAGCCTTGTTGCTCCAGTTCCAGAAAGGATCATGCTCACAGGCTCTTGTCCTGCTGGGGGACATCAACCACCCAGACATCTGCTGGGAAAGTAGCAGGGTGACCTGTAGCAATTCATGACACTCCTGGAATGCATGGAGGATAACTTCTTAACCAATCTGATTAAACACAGAATTTAGGATGAAAAAGAGAATCTATCATGTCTAGAAGGAGGGTCAGGTAACTTGGGAGGACTATAAGGATGTCACAAGGTCAGGTAAGGGAGAAGATTAGAAGGGCCAAAGCCCAACTAGAACTTGATTTGGCTGCTATAGTTTAAGACAACAAAAAAAGTTTCTATGAATACATTGGCAGCAAAAGGAAGGTCTTCATCATTTGTTAAATGTGGAGAGTAGTGACAGGGGATGAGGAAAAGGCGGAGATACTTAATGACTTCTTTGCTTCAGTCTTTAATATCAAGATCAGCTGTCCTCAGAATACCCAGGTCCCAGAGCTGGAAGTTGGTGATGGGGAGCTGAGTGAAGGCCCCATAAATCAAGAGGAGATGGTTAGTGACCTGCTATGCTAATTAAACACTCACAAATCTATGGTCCCAGACGGGATCTCCTCAGAGTAATGAAGGAACTGGTATAAGAATTGCCAAACCACTCTCAATAATCTAGAAGCAGTCCTGGTCAACTGATGAAGTTCCAGCTGACTGGAAATTAGCAAATGTAACATCCATCTACAAGAAAGGTCAGAAGGATGATCTGGGGAACAATGGGCCTGTCAGCCTGACCTCGGTTCCAGGCAAGGTCATGGAAGAGATTGTCCAGAGTGCCATTGCATGGCACATACAGGACAACCAGAGGATCAAGCCCAGCCAAAATGGATTTACAAAAGGAAAGCCCTGCTTGACCAGCCTGATCTCCTCCTATGACAAAGTGACTCACTTAGTAGATGAGAGAAAGGCTGTTGATATAGTCTACTTGGACTTCAGTAAAGCCTTTGACACTATTTCCCCCATCATCCTCCTACAAAAAGTGTCTGCTTGCAGCTTTAATGGGGGGACTCTCTGATGGTCAAAACCTGACTGGATGGCTGGGCTCAGAGAGTTGTGGTGAATGGAGCTACATGCAGTTGGCAGCCAGTTGCTAGTGGTGTTCCCCAAGGCTCAGTTTTGGGGCTGGTCCTGTTTAATCTCTTTACTGATGATCTGGATGTAAGGACTGAGTGCAGTAAATTTGCCAATGACACTAAAGTGAGTGTGGCTGTTGATCTGCTGGAGGGTAGGAAGGCTCTGCAGAGAGACCTGGACAGATGATCAGTGGGCTAAGGATGACTGCATGAGGTTCAATAAGGCAAAGTGCCGAGTCCTGCACTTGGGTCACAACAACTCCATTCAGCACTACAGGCTGGGGGAGGAGCTATTCAGTAGAAAGGGACTTGGGGGTGCTGGTAGACAGCTGAGCCAGCAGAATGTCCAGGTGGCCTAGAGGGCCAGTGGCACCTGTATCAAGAATAGTGTAGCCAGCAGGACCAGGGAACCCCCCTGTACTCAGCATTGGTGAGGCCATACCCCAAGTACTCTGTTCAGTTTAGGACCCCTCACTTTGAGGTGCTGCAGCACATCCAACAAAGCACAACAAGGCTCATGAAAGTTCTAGAAAACATGTCTTATGAGGAACAGCTGAGGGAGCTGGGTTTGTTTAGTCTTGAGATGAGGAAATGGCTTCAAGCTGAGGAGATTCAGGTTGGATATTAGAAACAAATTTTTCATGATCAGGGTGGTCAGGCATTGGAATAGGTTTCCCAGGGAGGTGGTGGAGTCACCTGGAGGTGTTTAAGAGACATCTGGATCTGGCACTGGATGCTGTGGTTTAGTGGTGTAAGAATGGTAGTGCTGCATTGATATCATACTTGATGACCTTTAAAGGTTTCTTCCAACCTTGATGATTCTACTTTATGATTTCCTGAGCCAGGTAATAGACAGCCCTACCAGAGGGGATGTGATACTGGATATGTTGATCACAAATGAAAGCAAGCTACTCAGGGGCATCAAGACTGGAGGCAGCCTGGGCTACAGTGATCATGCCTTGGTGGAGTTCCAGTCCTGAGGGATATGGGTCAAGTAAAGAGTAAAATTAGGCTCCTGAACCTGAAAAAGCAAACTTTCAGCTCTTCAAGGAGATAGTCAATGGAGTCCCCTGTAAGATTGCCCTCAGGGGCAAGAGAGCAGAACAGAGCTGGCAGATCTTTGATAAAGTCTTCCATAGAGCACAAGAGCTAGCAATTCTCAGGAGCAAGAAATTGGTTGAGGAAAACAAGAGACCAGTGTGGCTGAGTAGGGAGCTGCTGGTCAAACTAAAGGGAAAGAAACCAATGTACAGGATTGGGAACAAGGACAGGTAACCCAGGAAGAGTATAGAGATGAAGCACAGTTCTGTAGGGATGGGGTGAGGAAGGCTAAGGTGAAGCTGAAACTGAACCTGGCAAGGGATGTAAAGAAAAACAGGAAGGGCATCTGCAAGTATGTTAACCAGAAAAGGAAGGTCAAAGAAAGTGTTCCCTGCTGAAAAACAGTGCTGGAAAACTGGCAACAACAGATGAGGAGAAGACTGAGGTACTCAACAATTTTTTTCTTTGCTGGTTTCAATGGCAAACTCTCCACACTACCAAAGTCCCTCCTATTCTAAGTCAAGGTCAGGTTCATGACCACCTGAGGAACCTGAATAGGAACAAGTCTCTGGGATGTGAGTCCTGATGGGAATTAGTAGATTTAGCTGCCAAGCCACTCTCCATGATATTTGAAAAGTAATGGCAGTCAGATGAAGTCCCAGGTGACTGGTAAAGGGAAACATTGTACTTATCTTAAAGAAGGGTAGAAAAGAGGACCCTGGGAACAACTGGTCTGTCAGAGTCACTCTGTGCCTGGGAAGATTACAGGACAGATCCTCCTAGAAGCTGTGCAAGGCACAGGGAGGACAGGGAGGTCATTTGGGATAGCCAGCAAGGCTTCACTAAGAGCAAGTCCTGCCTGACCAACCTAGTGGCTTTCTACAATGGAGTGACAAGGGAAAGGCTACAGATGTCATTTATCTGGACTTCTGTAGAACCTTTGACACAGTGCCCCACAACATCCCTCTCTCAAAACTGGAAAGAGCCAGGTTTGATGAATGGACTATCAGAGGGATGAGAAACTATTTGGACAGCTGCATCCAGAATGCAGGGGTTAGTGTCTCAGTCCTAATGGACAGCAGTGGTGTCCCTCAAGGATCTATGCTGGGACCAGAGTTATTTAGTATCTACATTAATAACATACATAAAGGGATCAAGTGCACCCTCAGCAAATTTGCACAGGACACCAAGCTGAGTGGGGAGGATGTCACACCTGAGGGATGGGATGCCATCCAGAGGGACCTGGACAAGTTTGAGAAATGGGCCCATGGGAATCTCATGTGATCTAACAAGACCAAGACCAAAGTGCAGCACCTGGATCGGGGCAAGTTGTGGATCCAAGCTGTGGATGCCCATCCCTGGAAGTATTCAAGGCCAGGTTGGATGGAGCAACCTGGTCTAGTGGAAGGTGTTCCTGTCCATGGCAGTGAGTTGGAACAAGATGATCTTTGAGGTCACTTCCAATCCAAACCATTCTATGATTCTGTGATGATTTAGTCTGGCTGTTCTCTTCTAGATTACTTTCACATCCTCCAAAAACATTCTTAATGTAAAGTGAGCAAGGCACACGCTGTGTATCAGTTTTAGCCACAGACATCCCCTATTTGAATGCTGACCTCCTCCCAGCTACATAGATGAGAATTAAAAAAAAAAGAAAGATCATGTATACTTCTCCCAGATTATTATTCATTTGAAAGATGGTGTTAAATTAAAAATCAAATCCTTAAAAACTTGAAATTAAGTTAATTAAATCTGAATGATTCAGTATTTTTTCTCCTTTTAATATTTGCTATGGTCATTTATGAAACCAATTTTGACCTAGTTGTAGAAAATCCCTATGCAAAAGAATGTTTAACTATGTAAGAATTGCAAAGAACAACCATATGATGGAAACATATTAACAGAAAGAGATTCAAAAGCATCTGTTCATTTTCTTTTAAAAATAGACAGAAAACATAACAAAGATGCTTCCCATTTTAAGACATAGAAACCCCATACCTTCTCTATTTCAAATGCAAGAATGTAAGAAAATCCTGCATTAAGCAGGCAAGATCCATGAGTTGCAGGCAACTGCATAATCTAATCCTCTTTATCTGTTAAGGTCTATTAGAAAACAAATGAGATTACTTGCTTCTGCTGGGAGGATGATCTAGAAGCTGAGTTGATACTTAGGAATCTCCTAATGTTCAGCTTGGCTATACCTTTACATACATTATTTTGTTTCATGTCAATACTATGCTATAACTTATATAGCTTCTTTATTTATTTGTTGTTTACCCTCCCACTCCCTATCAGCCTTTGCTTTGAAAGGGAATAAGTTAAAGTATTTCAGAACTTTTCTGTATAAAAGGCTACCTACTGTCTTGATCATCCTTCACAGCCCTTTCCCATACTTGCTTCTGTTCTTAAATACAAGATCCAAGAATGGTAGACAATATACCATATAAAAGGCTAACAGTGTTCTGCATAATAGCAATATTTATGTGTCTATACCACAAATATCTTGCTTTATATATCTTAAAAATCACATTTGCCTCTGTACCAACTCAACCACATCAGTTCTTCTCATTTTATCTTGCAAATACTTAATAATGTAACACTTCTGTTCTGTGATTTCCAACTGAATAACCCTCAGGTGACAACAGAGCTAGTACTACTAGTGCCTGTGTTATTAATCCTACATTTTAGACTGGGAAGTCTAGTCTCACTGCATTTCTAATATGTCAGTCCTCTCTATCACCCAAGTCTTCCTGCCTATCTTGACCTTCTTGTGTATCAATGATGCCTTCTACATGTCATAAACATTTTCCTACTTTTTGTGCAAACATCTTTAACAAAAATAACTTAAAAGGTTGATTCTAAAACTGGAAGAACTGTATTTAATATCTTCCTCCTAGTTTGACTTTTAATACTGCTGATTATTTTTCTTTTCCTTTCCCACCCTGCATTTCTTACACAAATCCCCTTCTTCTTCAGTTTAATGAAAACATTATCCTTATCTAATGCTATAAAATGCTTAACTGAATCCCACAAATATAAGATTTACTTCACTCTCTTTACCTAAGAAATTAGTTGGCACATAACATGTAAGGTTAACACATTAGCCATACACAATCTACCTTTAGTGCATAGTAATTTCACATTGAGTTTTTACCTTTTTGTCTCTTTATTTATACTTTCTTTTAAACTTTGTTATGAGTCTGAGAATTTTTCATGAAGCTAATGATAATTCCCTTTTTTATTTTTTTTCCTAAGCTAGAGGCTATGTAGTTCCTTCAAGCAGTACAAGTAACTTAGTAAAAAAAAAAATTGACTCATGTTTCCACAATCACAATATTGAAACATTCCTGAGTGAAAAACAAGAGGGAGGAGGATTCAGTTTAACATAACATTATCTAATGTGGAATCTTCCCAGCAGAATTTGTGATGACAAGATGATAATATTGCCACATCACAGTTACTCTGAATTCCAAGTTGCTTAATAGAGACATTTGACTGAAATAAATATTTCAGTATTTACTCTCTGCACTTACAACTACTTTGTTTACCATTTATAGTAAATATGTACCACAAGAAGTAAAAAAACCTGTTGCTCATCCCAATAATTAGAAGAAACCAACAGAAAGATTCAGACATTTTAAGTTAAGGACTTTGAACCATCATGGATTAAGCTCACAAATCATAGAGCAAACACACTGAACTAGCTATGCAGCACTAGTTTCAGGGAGATGATTCCATGAACAGTAACTCTTGGTCTCTGCTTCCACTTTTATTGCCCCTTCTCCTTCAATCTAAACCCTTGAAGTTAAGATGAAGCACTTATCAAAGTTCCAGAAGGGTCTCCAAATCAGCCCAAACATCCTCTCTTAAAAACAAAGAGAAACCAAAAGATGCAAAAGATGGGTAAAGGGAAAAAAAAAAAGGCTAAGAAGAAGTAATAGGGAAAAACGATAATGAGAAAAACCACCCAAAGTACTGGGTACTGAAAACTAAGGTAGAAAAAACAAGTGGAAAACAACAAACAGAATCAAGAAGAGAAAAGAGAACAAAATGTTATGTGCCTCTAAAAAAGTATTTTTACCTATCAGCTGAATAACTAAGTAATGAGAATGGTCTACAAAATGTCAACTTATTCTTGACTGTAAAAATAGCATAAATAATATAGGAACATAAGAAGAATACTGCCTCCAGAGTTAAAGACATTGGAAAATGTCAAGTGGATAGTGCTGAAATGGAGTTGGGGGCTGGGGGAAGGAAAAGATAAATACAAAGATAAATACAAAGAAAAAGAAAAGGTTCTTTTCTGTGACACAAAACCAAGTACAATAAGAATAAAAGGGAAAAACATAATGAAGCTGTGATGTACACTGTATACTTTAGAGGTTAAAGCAGACATCCAGAAGACAAACATCTCAAACTCTTATCTACTTCAGCTCATAAAATTTCCCATGAACTGTATTACTCACTAATCTTTACAAGCATGCAGAGTGGATACTGAGAATGCTGTCCAAATAGCCATTACAGTAAAAGAACATAAACAATGCTGCATATCTGACTACAGTATCGTTTTCTTTTTACATAAGAAACTCATGTAAAAAAAAAAATCATGTCACTTGCCAGCCTAGACACTAAGTAAATGAGACAATGAAGTATCTCACTTATTTCATTTCTTCATATATTTTTACCAGTAATATAATATTAATAAAAGTGTTACTAACAAAATCATCTCAGGGCTAGGACTTCATAGGAATTTATTAACCTGAAAGTCCACAGAGGAAGAAGGCCCAAGAAAGCTCAGAGAGTTTTTCTTACCATCCAAATTAACTTAAATTCAAATAATTACTGTGTACTGGTCTACATTCTTTTCCCACTTTGAGGAATGTAAACACACAGCATTATCATGAGTAAAAATTCTAATCTATCACTTTAAAATTGGAAATTAAAGGATTGAAAGTAAGAACAAGCTGAAAAAAAATCACAATTCTGATTTAATAAGCCTCCCCTCAGCAGATGAGTGCAGTGTAGGATGCACACTCCCCTACCTTGCTAGTTATCAGCTCTGCAACCTCTAAAAATGGCCACACATGGCCATCTAAAACTTCAGAAATCTTGTCTGTGCCAACAGACTTGCAAAGAAGAGAAATATGAGAGAGAGAGCTTGGTAAATTGCAAAGGGAGAGCATTTTGTGTTACCCTGCACATTGTATCAGGATGCTGACAAAAGAGTGGATGGCCCTGAGAAGGAAGCTGTATCTACACCTGGAAGGGGAAAGGAAGATGTCTGTTAATCGACCATAGAGAAGATTTTAAAGGGCCAAAAGGTCAGAACCCAAAAATGACTGGTGAAGCCTTTCAGTGTTTTGATTCCTTTCTACTTAAAAGCATTATAAGAGCAGATTTTCTAGGAAAGCAGACATAATATTCTTTAATATTCTTTTTTATTCTTTAATATTATTTTTCAAACTTTAATGGGCATAATGGATTTACACCAATGACTGGCAAGTAAATTGCAATTCATTCCTAATAAAATACATAAGTAATGCAATAAGACTGCCACAGTAGTGATCACCAAAACACAGTGACTTAGTTCATTTGGCCCTGTGAATACAATTTAGTACTGAATATTAACAAAGAAAAAAATTTTAGATCATGTTAGATCAGGACACTAAAATACAAGGTGGCAGACTTTCTAAAAGGTAAGAAATGTAAGAAACGTTTATAAGATGGAGGGGAACTGTATTCTAGTAAACAGAGACTCAAAAGAAGTCTTGAAGGACAAAGATACCAAGGACTGTGTTAAAATGGAATCATAGAATTATTTAGGTTGGAAAAAACCTCTAAGAAAATCAACTCCAACCATTAACCCAGCACTAAAAAATCCAGCACTAAACATATCAATAAGTGCCACATCTATGTGTCTTTTAAACACCTCCTGTAGTGGTGGCTGAAGCACTTCCCTGGACAGCCTGTTTTACTGTTTGACAACCCTTTTTGTAAAGAAATTCTTCCTAATATGTGAAATGGTTATTACAACCTTTGACTCAGTAAACAAGGCCAACATAGAGATTATCTTTACTGAAGGGAACAAAGTCTCTGCTGCTGATGTCCACTTCCTTAAGAATTCTCATTTCTGTTTCCCTGACCCTAGTGTCAGACTTGAATCTAAATCAGTAAGGTGATTAGGCTCCACATTCTCCTCTGTCATGGAACAGAACCTTGAAGCTAACAGTTTTGGGCTGGTTTTTGTCCAGAGATGATTTCCCATTTAAAGAGAATACTGAGGGATTTAGCCCCATTTTAGTAAAACATATAATCCAAACAAATTATGGTGCCAAAGTACCTGATGAGTATCTGTGAGTGCAGCTATCCTTTCTGTGACAGTAAAAACCAGCTTAAACTGGCATTCTTCTTTAAAATATCCTATAAAGACAAGCAGATCTTTGGAAGATCTTGTGAATTACCATTTCAGAAGAGATGTTTACTGTACTTTCTTTCACAGAATACAAGCACCCACCAAAATCAATATTATAGACAAAATGTGAAGAGAAACTATAACACATGGTTGCTGGTGAAAAGTTCTGCCTTCAGACTGCATATATACTGTTACAAAAGAATCTGGGAAACCTTCCTTCAGAATATTTAATACTGTCTCATTCTGTGGCAGAACTTTCAGTTCAAAAGTGACAAAGACCTTGTAAGGAGAGAGTACAATTCCAGTCAGATCTTACAGAGTTATAAGCTGTTAAAAAAATTAGCCACTAGCTCTTCTGTTTGCTTCCCTCAGGAAAATTATGGCAACCTCTCAAAGTAAAGTTTGAGGTCTAACAGCAGTTCACCTCTGTCATTACCAAAACAAGCAAGCAAAGGAAAGAGAACATATTTACTGTAATCAATATTCAGGTTCTGGACACAGCAGAAAGGAGGCCACACAGGCTTGTTTCCATTGAATCCACTATCTCACAGGTGTCCCAGCTGAAATGCCCTTAGTTCAGCAGAAGTACAGGAAAAAGATAAGGGTGAATAAAAAGCTAACTGTGTGGAAAGAACAAAACACACCCAAAGTATTCCTGCTCCTGGAGGAGCATTCTGAATCAGTGCTTGTTTTCATACATACCAACAAGACTAGTCTTCTGTCCATATCCTGAAAGTAAAGCTGGCTGTGCTCAAGGCAGGGCTAGAGACAGAACACCCAGGCAGTTGCAAAGCCAACAGACCGAAGCCATGCACAAGGTGCTGGGGCAGGCTGTTGGCTCTGAAGGTCTTTGGATCACAAGGTTTACAGGAAGCCTCTCAAGTGGAAGGACAGTGTTGAAAGATAGACATTAGGAAACCAAAGATATGGATTGTACTGCACCTCTTTATGTTTTCAGCCTCTTTGAGAGCAGAGAAAAATCTGAGGAGGCTAAAAACCCAAAGTAAAGAACATCATTCACTAAAGAAGCTTCAGGAGAAGTAGTCAAAACATGAACCAAGGATCACAGAAGGCAAGGGCAATCCTCTTAGCAGATAGAACAAGAAAGCAAGTGATCTGGGAAGGTCATTATATCCTAAAGAAAAGGAATAAAAATATTAATTAAGAAAAGATTGAAGCATTAGGGCTTAGGAGCTCCTCTACAAATAGGGCCAAGAGGTCATTGACAAAACTACTTCATTTTGAGCAAAGACTATTTAGAATGCAGCAATACTGTAAAGTGTCATGCCTGATGCATCATAGGCACAAAGAGCAATGAAGCATCTAGATGCTCTACAATTAAGGCTAAAAAGATTTTAATGATACCAGTTAAGTGCATTGACTTGGAGAATGAAGAGACACTGTACTTGGAATACTAACCTCAAACCTTACTCTCCATTCTATCAGCTTGATTTTTAGCCTACATAACATTATTTTAACAGCTGTCAGTGTAATATTGTAAATACACTTAAGAATATATATATGTTATTGATCCCTCATAGGTAAAATGTATCCATTAATGCAGTGGATGGTAGTGACAGGATGCATATGTCACAAAGGATTATATGCACACTGTGCCAAGACACATCACCCGATACCATTTTGTGTGCATTGTGCAAATTCATGATGGGGAGGGGGTGAGGGG
>VZRX01011560.1:46054-83227 GCA_013398075.1 Notiomystis cincta | reverse complement strand
GGGGACTGCAGAAAAATCAATCTTGGACAGAATTTAGTGGAAACTGTAGATTCCATAGCAGAATCTGGGTTTTCTGATCCCAGATACTCTATGAATTTTTTAGATTTAAAGCACTGTAGAAATTAAACATTAGCTGTCAAAAAATTTACTGCAGGAATAAATATCCTCTGCCATTTAAGGAATCTTATTTTGTTTTAAGCCAACCATATAATCACTATTGTCTAAACTGATAGCTACTGGCAATGGCAAAGCTCATCACCTGCAAGCTCCCTTGCCACTGTTCTTTTGGGAAAACTATCTTAAGACAAACAGATGTTTCTGCTGTTTTAAACCAACAGGAAATGGACTGACTTTCTCCCTTTTCCTTTCCTAGAAACAGATACTAGCAAAGAAAAATCTTAGCACAGCTGTACTCAACACTTTTCTTGTAACAATATGTCTGTGTGGGAGGCAGGCAACTAGTGGGAACAAACAGGCCAAGGGAAGTGAAATGTAGCATACAGAAGATGAACACAAAGAATTAATGTAGAAGTCTGTGACTGGATTATTACACCATAATGCCAATATACTGGCAGGGAAAATAAAAGGGTGATGCACAAGACTTTGCTGTAAGATATGATCTGAATCCCATCTCGACAGGTAATGTACACAACTGAATTAAGTATTAGCTGGCAATCACAGTCCCTTTCAAGCAAATAGATGTTCAAATCATTGGAAAGCTTCATTAGTACAAACAGACTGCAGGTTTAGTGGCAAAGTTGCAGCCTTATCTTTAAGGAAATGTCTGTAGGTAAGACCTGAGGAACGAATTAATATGATGAAATGCAGAATTCATGCTTTGTGCAGATAAACCAAATACTTAATTGTCACTGCTGGCAAACTGGCATCCTTTACTCGCACTAGATTTACACAAAAAAGAAAAACTGCCATTGAAGATACAACATTAGAGCCTCAATTGTTATGGCAGAAGAAAGTTTGAAGAAAATGATGAGACAAAGCCTTGCAGAAAACCTGTTTTAATTGATTTATGCAGGAATTGTGACATTTTAAAGTCATGAAAAGCTTCAGAATACAAAAAGGCAACTTTTCTTGGGAATGCTTTCGCTGAGAAATTCTTGCACAAATTCATGCTGCCATCTAATGGTCTAAATCAGCCATTTCCATCTGAACAATTACATTGCTAATCTGAAGAATCACTTGCATTATTCTTTGGACTATTCTTTATTTCCCTGAGTTTTAATTCTTTGAAATTGATACCTATTGTTCAGAATGAAACAATAGCATATTTAAAGAGATATAACCTATTCTAAGCAAACTTCTTACTTCTATTTCCAAGTAATTTTAAATATTTCTTCCAAGGTTTTACTCCCAAAACAACTGGGAAAAGTGCAAGGAATGCAAAAAGGAGTTTTTGCAAAGTCAGTCAGTAAACATTTTTATCATCACACCTCTCAATCCATAAAATGCAAATTTTAAGACAGAATTTTGCAACACTGGCTGGAAATGCAGGCAAAGCACTTCCGCCCCTGGCCTTTTTAGGGGAGGAATGTTGTACCCTATGGCAAAGTAAAAATCCCAGTGGCACCCCACATTGCTCCCCCACAAACCAAGGGATATGTTTGCTGTAACCAGTTCAACCCCAGAACTGAGGGTTCACTTCACTTGGGGAGCAAGAGCACTGGTCTCCACAGCCAAACAGCTTCTAGCAGCAAAAAGAGTACTTTGTTCAATCAAAAGCATTTCAGGACTTGCATGCCTGCCTCTCCTCAAAACTACTCTTACCCAGATATGTCCCTAAAGAGTTTGTTCTTCTAATACTTTTCTCTCCCACTTCTCTCTGGGGAAAGATTTTTGTCTTTTTTTCAGTCCCTCCACTGCGACAGTCGAATGACTCCCACTATAGCACTCATAAAATTATTGCAAATCAACATTCTTTGGATTATTTCTCAGAGCAGGATTCAGCTCTAGATTCAGATGCCTAAATTTAGGTATGTAGTTAATGTGTAGAAACTAAGTTGCTATAAAAGTGAAGCTCTGGAGAGATCCATATAAAACACAGACAACCTAGTTTAAGGCATGACAAACAGCATTCTCAGCTAGGAATTGTTCTGACTAAACCTTCCACTGGTTATAAAGGGAGACTGAGTTTCTAATGCACAGGCAGAAACTACTGGAAAGACATTTGAGCTTGGACCTGGACCCCACCAGCAGCATAAAGAACTGCACCTAGCTCCCTAACCACAAGCACACAGTACAATTTGAGATGCAGTCATGTACCTAAACCAGCCACATGATGTGACACAGGACTGATCCATCAAACAGACAAGTTTCTCACAAATAGCTCGAGTCCTAGTGGATTATATGAAATGGTATGATGACTAAACATTGCTTTTAGGGATTCCTTCAATTGCCTAAATTTAGCTACACAGGGCCATTTGAAATGCTCTAGGGTATCTTGCCTGACCTTCCGCTGCCACTCTAGTAAAGGTCTCCTCTAGGTCTTCTGCCAAATCCACTGGTCCCATGTGGATGTCTCACACACCCTACAATGTCTCAAGTGGCACTAGAGGCCCATATTTAGGCAACTTAGTGTCCCACATCTGCCACAGTATATATGCTTGGGAAAAAAATCTGCTTTACGCACAGCTGTGTATAAAATCCTCCTCTGTTGCAGCAAACCCCAACATAAAGCCTCAGTAATGGGAATTCAGCAATAGGTATTGGGCTAATCATGTGCCTAGAGTAACAAAAAGACTCCATGGAGTTATCTGAATTTTGCATTTTCCAGGCTGCTGGCCGAACTAATCAATAAGAGATCGAACTCTTTCAGATCCAATAACCTTTTATATTATTCACTGAAATATTTGTGCCTCAAACAGATGAGGCCCTACATGCAGAGAGCAGTCTTCTGCTAGAAGGTAAACATGCTGTTCAAGCAGCACAGAAGAACATCCAAAGCTCAGGAAAATGTCAGACTTCATTCTCTTTCTGTAAATTAGATAACTGCGTTGTGTAACTGGAGGTGTAGTTTTGGAGATAGTAACATCAATAGATTTTTACATTGTCTCCTGCATTGCAACCCACGCACTTCAAAATTTGGCTTCTACAGCTGTTCCTCTGGCTAGATTCTCCTTTTTTTTCCCTCATAGGACTATGTAACTTTTGTGAAACAAATGAAGTTGGGTGAGGATTTAGATTGCATTACTAAGCACTCATGTCAAGTAACACTTCCCTCAAATCTTTTCCCTTTGATGCACATATTAAATCCTCAAGGCAGCATTCATAAAAGAAACAAACTTTTCATTTTATTCCATTCTTTCACCATACAATCTTTTATTAATACAACTTGACAATTTTAGTAATTTATCCAATAATCACACAGTCTATTCTCTCTTTGATCATTAGATTGGATAACATGTTAGTCCACTATGAAGCTAGCAGCTGCAGATGTAGTTGGCCAAAGACCAGCCTTCAAGCTTTCTTTTATTATCCCTCATTTTTAAAGTGCTCAGTATTTAGGCACTGGTCCACAGGGCTGATATACATCACTTCAGGAGCAGAGAAGTCTAAGCAAACAGTTCCAAACAGCAACTGAGTACCCAGCAGGGGAGCAGGCTACCTGGCAGGTAGGAACTACATGCCCAGGCAGGGTGATGCCCTGTCCTTTGAGGCCAGGCAGCGTAGATGGCTCCACAAGAGGCAAGAATATGCTGCTGCTTTATTTTTCTGAATTTGGTCTTGCAAATGGCACTGTAAAGAAGCACTCATTAACATCAAAGAAAAATATGCTCAGAATGGCAGAGCTATGAAAAAAGAGGAAAAGAGGAATGGTTTGTGCACTCCTCCATGCACTGAGGAGCAAGAGGACAGTCTTCTCCTCAGTCTGTAGTACAAACATATGCAGGAAGAAGCAACCCTACACAAGACTAAGATGAAGGCTCAGTGCAGCAGAAACTGTCCAAGTGCACAGAAGCTGTAGTTTATCCTAGGGACACCACCACTTCGCGTGACATGCTTGCAGAGCTATCACACCATGCAAATTCCTTAAAACCAAGTAAGACACTGATTTAATTACTTTATTTCCGTTCTTTAACTTGTCATTGTTTTGTATTCCCTTTGTTCCTATATTTCACAAGTGTTTTTAATTTTGAAACTTCTTTTTTTTTTTTTTTTTTTTTTTTTTTTTTTTTAATATAGAATTTTCAAGCTCTCTAGATTGTGGTGAGACACATATTAAGGAATTTTATATATTAAGAAAACAACTTCTGAATTCTCCCAAAACATAAGGGTTGGGTTTTATGATCTCTTTAACACAACTTTCCAAACTAAAACACCAAAAGCTGCTGTTCAGTTTTTAGTGGTTTTATTTCTTGGCTGAAAACTCTTAGTTTAAGTAAGTCTGTAAGATATAATTTGTTCTGTCACTTACAGACATTCTATAATTGAAAGTACTGCAGGACAATTAAATTTCAGGAATTACTCTCTTCAGTTCTAACCAAAGAAACCAGCATTCAATGGTAACAAGGCAAGTTGGACAACGCTGTAGTCAGAATTGATACCTTATTTTATTGTTTAACTGCTCTAATTTAAACAGTCGTGTTTTTAATTCTTTTTTACATGGGTTAAGCCAATTGCATTTAAGCCAGAGATGTGAGGGAGTATGGGTTCTAGCATTGGCTACAGATATGAGAGCATGCACATGTTTTGTCCTCAGCTCTGGCAATAGCTTTCAAACCTGAGCCGCCGTCTCAGGGCTGGGCCGGTGCTGAGTAGCGAGCCAGCTCTCCTGACTCGGGCCAAGTGCTGTGCTGACAAACACGCAAGCTACACCACTTAGCAACCCAGCCCTGAAAGCATCAGCACCTCCTTCCCCAGAGTCAGCCTGTCAAACTCTTAGATTAAAGAAGCCAGAAGAAATGAAATGTTCACCATTTTTAGCTTTTCTGTAACATACAGTGTTTGAACTGGAAGGTCTTCATGTGCCTTTGATGCAAAATTGCTTGAAACTCCAATCTGTGAGACTTTAAACTGGTTGTATGTAATTGGTAAATTTTGAGTGCCAAAAGAGTATTTTCCTCTATTATAATTTCTGTTAGGAATACAGAAACCTTTGTTAAATAAAAACTTGTCTAACATGGCTGGATTCATGGCTGACAACTTTTCCAAAAGCTGTGTCTTATCAGAGGCCATCAAACTTCCTTTTACCAAACTTGCATGGATTTTACTTCAATAAAGAAGATCCAGAGAGGACTCCAAGTTCTTATCTACACTATGAAATGAACTGTAGCATACAGAAACCCAAACCACCAGAGACCTAAGCTGATAACTTCACATGATTCAGCTCAGCATCACACAGACTTCATCAGCCTGCCACGATATGCAGTATAATGGCAGTGACTCAATGCTGTTAACAAGTTAGCCAGTACTGCATTCAGTATCTTGAGTGAAGAGTCAGGATGAAAACATTCATACCTCATCCAAGTTCCAAGCTGGACTGTATTTTATCTACTTAGCTACCCTAAGAGGGGAGCTAACTTGTCCTCCACCTCCTAGCTTAGCACAGGAAGAGACTTACAAGACTAAGACCTTACCATGGTGTTACACACTGCCTTAAATGTCTTGCTCCCTGCCATCCTGAGTTTCACATGCACAAAGCTCTATAAACAGCCAGTACCCAACACCCACCCTGGTGCAGCACTACCAGCATTGTAAGCAACAGGTAGCTAGAGCATGTCCTGATAAAAACCACAGAATTACTAGGGAAAGTGTTACAGGGAACATCTGCTGCATTGCAGAGAACACCTGTGGAAGGATGCTCATTTGGAACATCTCATCACTTGCCTTCTATGCTGATCTTTCCCTTTTCCTTTTTCTCCTCTCACTTGCTTGCTTTCCTTTGTTCCATGAAAGTAGCTGTCACTTTCACTATAAATTTACACCATGAGTTGCAGACCTTGCACATGGATGTTTGTCCCTTACATGTAAACCTGCTTCAACATCCTCTGTGCAACACACTGCCCATATAAATATGCTCCAAGGCATGTGAGAGTAGTCCTTCACATTTAAATCAGCCTAAATTGCCCTTACATTCCAAATACACACTGCCCCTCTCTGCTGAAGGCACAGGCTCCTGTGTGACTAGAAAAGAAGGTGTCTAAGAACAGTTGTAAGTCGAGGAGTAACTTCTCCTTTCCCCTCCCTCCCAAAAATTCATTAATTTCTGAGTAGCTCAACTTCCAGTGTTGGAGCCAGGAAACATTCAGGGACACAATGGCTGGGGACAAATGAAGGAGGAGGAATCACTGGCACTTTGACATAAATCATCTTAGCCTGACATGGAATCTTTGCATACGAATTGCAGCTCTTGGATCATATTTCCATGAGATACTGAAAGGGACCTCTTGTGCCACTTGAAACACTAGACTTAACTAGTGTAAAGATATGCCCTGGAATGAACTTAATACTCTATTTTTTCCTCAAGACATTAGTCTTGCCAAAATCAAAGTTTCCCTAATGCAATCTCCTAATCTTAATCTGTATCTTCACCTATTTGAAAAGAACGTATTTTTGAACAGAGATCAGGGAATTCAGACAGTATAAAAGACAAAGCTTCCAACTTATTTAACATATATTGTATCTGTTTTAATAACAGAAAATAATCTACAGTCAGAAACGAATGAAAATGAAAAATACTTCTTGCAGCATATTATCTGCATTAATTCTCAAATCTTGTTTTTAACTTTCTATATAATCTGCATTTATTTGGGTACTTTAGCAATAGTTCTATTCTACTACCCAATTTCCAAAAATCAGCAGCCTAATGCTAAATACAATGTGGCAGTAGAAGAAAATAAATGTAACATATTATACCACAGGAACATAATACAGTGCTGCATCATATGCTTCGTATTTCAAACTCCACTGGCGATTGTAACAGACCCAGACTCTGTCTCCAGGCTTGCCTGTGTTGAGGGTGAGTGGGAGGTGCCGAGTGATGCTGATGGAAGACTCCAGGATCCTGCCCATCGCAGCAGTGCCCCAGAGTGCAGCCAGGCTGAGCCCAGGGGCTGTGCTGGGCTGCAGGGCCCGTGCCCAGCACGGCTCACAGGACAGGGCTGTGCTGCTCAAATCCCTCGGCCACGGGACAGGCCTGTGGCAAGAGATGGGCCCCTGGGCAGCTCCCCCTCGGTACCACCTGCCTTTGTCTGACAGCACAGCACAAGGTCCTCACATGACCATCATTCCTGACTACTCCTGACAGGGCTGTCTCCTTGTAAGCAAACCCTGTAAGAGTGTGAATAACCACAGGGGTAGCTCTGCTGGGCTGAGGTCTGCGTGCTGTGGTGCCCGTGGGGAGCAGTCCTGTTCACTGCCACACCACTCAGGGCCCAAGGCAGCTGAAGATAAGGAATATTATCTGCAATATTCACTTCTTAAACCGGCAGGTCTAATAAACAGCACTTAAATGATGCCTTACAAAATCTAAGTGCCTTTCTTGCTGTGCTTATAGAGAGCCAGCACCTCCCAATGCAAAACAAGGCAATGAACAATTATTTCTAACACAGTAGTCCATCAACAGTCCTACACAGATAATTTTTCTGCTTCCTCTTCACTCTGGCATTCATGTGTATACATGGTGTGTGCACAGCAGGTATGTGTTCATGCAGATAGGCAGGTATGTCCAGTTATTTACTACCTAGTTTTAGGTATTATTCAATTTACTAGCCACAGTACTATTAGCTTTTCTGCATGGGTAACTGCACTCAAATAAGCACAATGAAAAAGCAAGCACAGATTCTGGCCTTCTGTCCCACCCAGCCTGTGATCAGAAAAATAAGTGGCCTTGGCTATATAATGTGCCCAGAAAAATAAGGTTCATGTATCATTTTACCCTAACACCGAAACATGGCTCTCATGAAAGAAAGTTTCCAAAGAAGCTACATTATAGATTGAATAAGACACACTAATCATTTTCTTTGAAAAGGAATAAAACATTAAGAGTTAGTAACTGCTGAGTGTTTTGATGTTCTGTTTCCACCAATACTTTTCCATAATTAAGTTCAGGTTCCAGAATTCCACATTTTATGCCTTTAACTAGCTTTCAATTTTTCCAGTATAGAGTTATATCTGCTAGCTGACGAATCTCATTATAAAAGCAATTCAAATAAACAAAGGATTTCTAAATATTAAGAAAACTCATTTCAAGCACCATAATTAGGTTTTTAAACCATGATGCAAGTAAGCAGAGACCCAGGTCAACAGTG
Source organism: Notiomystis cincta (assembly GCA_013398075.1). Lineage (NCBI taxonomy): Eukaryota > Metazoa > Chordata > Aves > Passeriformes > Notiomystidae > Notiomystis > Notiomystis cincta. Next base: position 74,963 of record VZRX01011560.1, on the reverse strand, counting down.
ACTAGAAATATAACACAAGTGATACAAAAATCAGGTGCTGTTCTGTAGGGTTTCTTCCAGGTTATTTTGGGAGTTTTTTGTCTTCTTTAATTCTAGGTATTGTTGCAATAAAACAACACAACCCACCAGCAAAGCAAATTTAAAAAAAAAAACAAAAAAAAAAAACACTCAGAATGAAGTGTTAAAACCCTACACTTAACAAGTTAACATGATTTAAAGTCTAGAGAAATGTAAAATAGAATTAAGTAAATTGAAATGTTTCCCTTAGACAATTCTGAAATGCTGCTTTTTTTTTAGACTCCTTAATTTTTCAACATTGTGATAAGTTCAATTTCTAATAAAGACTAATTTTGAACCAAAACACTCCTTCAGAGTTCATACCCTCAATCTTTTTGATAATTATGAGATGCATAAAAATGAATGTGAAATCCATCAAGGAAAGTCTTATAAAAAGGGTAACATTTTCACTGATAAAGCATGTGATTAGAACTTGCTGATCTGGTTTGCTTTGTTTTTTTCTCATACTAAAGATCATACTCAGTCTCACTTTTGGAGCTTCAAAAGACCTGATCTAATACAGTTCCTCTGGGGAAAGACATGGAAAAATGGGGAAAAAACCTATTTCAGAGAAAGAAGTTTTTCAGATTACAAATTGACATAGGTCTGAATATAGGTTTGTGAACTGTGAAATAAAGGATTTTTTCCTAACCAACTTTGAGGATTAAGGAACTGAGATATTTGACCAAAAAGAATGGTTAAAAACCCAGAAACCTGAGAATGGTTTCAAGAGTTCAAAATGCAGTCCTTCCAATTTTATATCCAATTTCTAAGAAAACAATGCTTCATTTCTGATGACACAGATTCTAATCACATGAAATGACAGCAAAGAAAGGCAAAACCTCTCTCTGAAGTTAATGTTCTGCCTCCTCACTACCATGGCTGTATAATGTGCTTTTTAATGCACATTTAAAAAAATTAAAGCAGTGGGTTTTACACATCTTTATTCCCTGTGATGTGCTTAGGACACCTGTCTCTTTTAGGAAGTAATTATGCATGTTTCTAAATAAGACTGCAGACTCTCCTTAAAAAATTTTTAGTTTTCTTTTGCTCTGAAATAATCTAGAAACTTAATGAAGATTTAATACATAAGGATAAAAAAAAAAATACAAGAAAGAGTCCAAACCTCTGATTGTACATGCCCCGGAAATTGTAATTTGCTCTGTAATTGGGAATTGGCTTTGGATCTAACGGCCTGTAGATGGCAGGCTCTCCTCTTTTCATCGCCAGACCATTCAGCTCCACAGTGGGTGTGATACTGCCTGCAAAACACAATGGAAGCAAGGTGCTTAAACCAGAAACACTGAAAAACACACAAGCAGGACTGAGCTGCAAAGAGACACCTACACGACATATTTTTGCTCTTAAATTAAAATGATGCAACTAAAAAGACATTTCAGTTTCTTTAAAAGATGGGAATATAGATGCCAACTTAATCACAAGCAATGAGAAAGAACATTTAAAAATCTATCTCAGTGCATTCTGTATGCAGTGGATTAATCTTCACATATGAATGAGAAATTCAGTGTAATAATCAAGCTGTTTATTCATCTTTCCAAAGTACTTTTAATACATTATGACCCTTTCTGAAAGAACTATAAAGATAATAGAATAATGTGTCTTTCTGCTGAATACCATTAAATAAAACCACAAATAGAGAACAAAGAGTCATTGAAACAAGCATGAAGTAACAGGCATTACTGCAGTCATTCAGGAATCTCACAACAAGTTAGGAAAAATGTTTTATTTGCAGGATTTGAAAACTTAAGACTATGTCTGAGAACTAATGGTCTCATAGGAGTGATCTAACAGACTGAACATACAGCTTCTGGAAACCAGTGCAACTGCAGCCATCTACTGGTGACAGAATGCAAAAATAGAAGGCAAAAATGGGCAGTACATGCCCATTTACATGGTTTCAAAAATGCCAAATGAGCTACATCCAATTTCTTTCTTTCTTTCTTTTTTTTTTCTTAGATAAAAGGTTCAGCTACAGTAATCCCCACTTAGAATCTCTTAGTTGTAAGAGAATCCTAAATGAGCTAAATGTACATTCCAATAAAAAGGAGTTAATATATTCTGAAAATATTTTCATGAGAGATTCAAATAAATTTACCCTTAAAACAGCTATGATTAATTTTCCAGTCTAACATTGAAGCTTTACAGGCCAAATGATGAAAATGTTTATGCAACACTTATGCAAAAACTTAGATCAATAACAATTCTTATAATTTCCAGAGCAAGACATTACTATGAATTCAATTTTTTTACAAAAATGTAAAATGTCATTTTGATGAGAAGGCCCCTGTATATCTACAAGGCACCTTTCTTGGAGCAAAATTAAAGTGTTAAGTGATGCCAATTTTATTGAATTCTCTTAAACCCTACTTCTCTTGTTATCAGATTTCCCCTCTAACAATATGCTCAAAGCCAAAAATCTCTAGAAACTCAGTAATACTCTGCAATGTCAAGAACCAAACTCAGGATCACTTTTCACAGAGGTCTGAGCCTCCTGCTTTCTAAGCAGCCAAAGTCACAGTGACTGTGAAGGAAACAGGGCAAAAACAGTGTCCTGGGTCTGCAATGTTCTGCAGGAGAGAGAGAACACCAACACACCACTCTCAAATAATCCTTCATGGCTAATGCTCAGGATAATACTCACAAGTTCTAAAGGAAATTTACTCCTACTTTTCTCTTTCCAACACAGAGAAGATTAACTGCAAAACTACTTCATTTTAAGAAAGTGGCTGAAGAATACATTTTTAAAAGAGGGGGAGAGGCAGATGGAAATTAAAAGGGAAAAAGGGAAAACAGGAAAGAGGCAGGGTGGAAAGGATTGTTAAAAAATAAAGGAGAGAAAAGATTCTCACTGCTTGATTTCCTTTACATTAGTCTGAAATGAAGTTATGATTTTTTTTCTTTATTGATCAAACCAAACAGACCCCCAAGTATGGCCATGAGATGTGTACCTCAGAAGACTTTGCATGTGCTGAAGGCAACTTGTGGGTAACAGCTCAAGGTGAAGGATGCAAGATACCAATGTACATTTCTTTCTATTATTGAAGGAAGTTTCTAAAGCCACCTGAAAGCTTTTTGAAAGCATAGGTTGCTCTGGAGGAAAACTCAGCACACAGGAAATTACATGTCAAAGTTCTCATGCCAAATCTCAGCCTTTTGTTTATGCCAGAGAAGCAATTTCACAGGATTGGACTGGATAAAATTTCCAATTTCATTGGAAAGTTAGCTAAAATAACTCTTTGGGAAATGTGTTTTAGTTAATCAGTCTGGTTTTTTCCTGTCTGCTTACTGTTGATCACATACCATCACTTTATACACATCTAAGCATTACCTAATTAATATATTCCCTTACAGTTCAACCATTTTAGGTATGTACATTAAAAATTCTTCTGTGAAAGCTCACTAGATGTTCTGCATTACCCAATCATACTATAGCTAAGTTGATTTTCATCCTACAAATTTAAGTATCTTGTTAAAATTACTTATTTAGTGCTATAATATGCCACCACTTCAACAAGATCTAACACTCAGAGGAAAATGTCATACCTGGATTATTGTTTACATTGTTTTTGGGTGGTCTAGGCGTTGGTTTGGAAAGGGTAGTTTCATTCAATGCTTTGCTAGCAGCAGCATGTTGGGCCTTTTTAATACTGCTTCCTTCAGCTTCCCATGTTTGTTCTCCGAGAGTCAGCTGCACTGTGAACATCTTCAAAGACAAAGAACAGGTAAACACTGGCAAGATTATCACTGTGGATTAGAACAATCTGTATAAAAGCTTCCAGGGCTGAAGAGAAACCGTGCTCTCTTTTCATTGTATTCAACTCCCAGATAATGCATCTGATTTTTCCAGAGATCAGTGAGACCTTATCAGTGAGCAACATTTGGCCTTTCAAATCACAAAGTAAAATACTGTAATGGTAATGTCAATAATCAAAGAACAGAATAGTATTGAAACCAAGAATAACTTCAAACTGATCCTCTGTTCTTGGAAGAGTATATACAGGTCAGCTAAGAACACATTTCTTCATACATTTGAATGTTTTTAGTCACTTTACTTTTAGAAAACAAATATTAAACATGCTACTGGTAAAAAAATTAATTTTGTAATAATTATAAATGAATATAAATGACTACACACTTCTCAAGGCAGCAGAGAATTTGGACCAGATAGTTTTATACAGCGAATTAATTTCTCACACACACAGATTTCTAAAAATAATGCCTTTTGTTAGGGCAGAGTCACACGTTCAAAAAGATAAAGAAAGAAAAGAAATATTACCTTTCTTAATAAAACTGCACTTCTTAATGTAAAATCTATAGTGAAGACAGGAACTGTAAACATCCAGTGGTCAGAAATGGACTAACTGATAAAAACCATATATTTCAAAATCTGTAATAGAGGGCTATTTCAAGTAGTATCCATGTTGTGCAAATTGTGCAGATAAAACTCAATGCATGTTTAAGATATTAGATAGAGTCTATCATCTGTATGATACATAAATGTTCTGTTTAAATTTGATCATCTGAGAACAAGGGGAGAAAGGCTAGGAACTCAATATATTTGCCATATAATCCCTAGATAAAAGGCAGGACTTAATAGTCAGATACACACAGTAAACTGAGATACACCTGCCTCAGAAAACAGACTAACTTACTTGAGTTGACAGAAAAAAAAAATCTACATGTTAGTATGAGCAGTGTATAAAGTAAAATTTTCATTTTGACAGCTCTCTAATTCTTAAAATTATTTAAACTTACTAGATTCAGGACCAGATTTTTAGAGATGAACATGGTGGGCAGCCTTTAAATCTGCCTTTACATATACATTCACTTAGCATGTACTTGCAAACAGGCATTTGTGCCTCCCAACCCTGCCCTATGCACATGCATACACTGCATTCAAACTGAATGCTATAAATACATACTCATGTCTTAATTATAGCCTTGAGTTTTGGACTACTGTAATTTTCAGAAGCACAATGCAAGTCCCTGTATCACAGCTCCTATTGCCATGCTGTTTTTGCCACAGCAGTCACAACAATTTCCTCATGGAAGAAAGAGAGAAATAGTCTCTTAATTTTACACTCTGCCAAACCCTACCCCCCACCTAAAAGCTAAGCTGGGTATTAGAGCTAAATACCCATAATTATATAAATTGCCTACAAACATACATCCTTATTACTAAAAGAGTTGACATATGATTTCTGGATCTGGAGTTTATATATTTTACATTTTGCAAGAAAGTATCAGGGTAGTATTTTTATAGGAGTAGAAAAATTCTGAATTTAAATGAAAATATGATTAATAATGGCTATTTATCTATCTATAACTGTTAGTGCCTAGAGCAATGAATAGGAATTCAGGATGTGAAAGGGCTTGCTCAGTAAACTTCTGCCAGTCAGAGCATCTTCTCACTTAACACATCTGCCAAAACCCCACATGCAGTAGTAGGTTTACTCCTTTATTACTGCCTAAATCCAAACTTTGGAGCAGCCAATGGGAACATTCAAGTCCTGGAATACCAGTTCTAACAGTTCTCCTACTGACTGAGAGACATTTCTCACCTGAGGAAGTTTCTATTCCTTACACCCAACATAATTTCCCTGATGCCCAGGGAGCCGAATGCAAAGGCCACCACATTTGGGCTTGTTTTCACTCTGCTGTGTTTGTAAGGTCAGTCTCCCTAAGCTCTGACAACTCTTTACTCCTCACTTCTTCTGTGTAAAACTTTCCTCCTTCCCAGCTTTTGAAGCACTACATCCCTGACCCCTTTCCCTCTTCTCTGTACCACCATCCACTTTCTTTTGCCACTGTTCCTTTTAAATTTGTGTCCTGAAATGACACGGACATCGAAGGACAGAAGAGACGATCAAGCTGACTAATGTACTCTAAACCATCATTTATGCCAACAAAGACTTCCTGATTTTTCTTATGATGAAGAATCCACCTGGAGGGCAGACTCCTAGAAACCCTAACTGCACTGTCAGGAAGAGCCACTTCTCTCCCAACTGCACTGTTTCTAGTTTCCCATTTCACACCAATTGTCAAAACCTATTTTCCAGAGACAACTAGAAAAAAGGCTATAAAAATTTACTAGCATTTGTGGTCATGACACAGACATCTATCTTGTAGAGCATGTCTAAAAATTGTGAAAACCACCAGTGGTCAGGAACAGAGTATGTGTAGGAGCAAAGCAATGTGAGACGCTCCTTGAATGGCAAAGAGCAACAGCAGCATTACATCCTTCAGGTCATACTTCCCAGGACTAATTCAGGTCTGCTTCACATATTCTGTCAGGTATATCATCATATTACTAGCAAGACATTATACTAAACTGCTACGAGAATCATGATAAATTCTATTTCTTTCTTCACTTTTTATAGGTCAAAACCTGCATAATCTTATTAATATCACTCTTATTCTTCATTAATTTCTCTTTTGTTTATTTCACTGCACAGATGAAAATTAGACTTAATATCCTTCTGAGTCTATAGAGCACATAACTGTATTTTTTCACCACGATGAACCCAACTAAAATAATGGGACAAATTGAAAAACTGAAAAAATTAAGAAATTCATTGAAAATCTGGCTTTCAGAAGTGCAGGTAATGCAGACTTAAATCATTTCACTGATATCAGTTCCTTTAAAAGTAATAACAAATATATCATAGAATCATAAAAGTTGGAAAAGACCTCTAAGATTATCGAGTCCAAACTTTGACCAAACACCACCACACCATAAACCCATAGCACTAAGTGCCATGTCCAGTCATTTCTTGAAAACTTCCAGGGATGGCTATTCCAACACCTCCCTGGGCTTTACTACCCCTTACCATTCCAAAGCTTAACTAACCTTTCAGTCAAAAAAATTTTCATTATGTCCAAACTGAACCTCCCCTAGCACAGCTTGAGGTTATGTCCTCTTATCCTGTTGCAAATTGCTTGGGAGAAGGGTCCCTCCCTTCCATATGTGAACTATTTCTTATCCTACCAAAATTTGAGTAAAATATGAATATAATATAACTCAAATCTCTTGACTGCTGAGAAATGTAAACAGCCAAAACCACACCACAACCAAAGCAACTACTTTTTCACAGAAATGAAAAAGAAGGTAACAAACACAACAGCGAGAAGTTACAGAAAGCCCAACAAATTTAACATGCTGCAACCTAAAACCAACCAGCCAGTGTACCCTGTGGTGCCAAACACCTCCAGGAAGAGGAAGAGCACTTCAATTTCCATTTGTGATGAGGGATGCTAAAAGCAGCCCCACCCCTGCTGACATCCTTTTCACCACTGTAAAGTGCTCAGCAACACCCGCCAGACCAGAAAGTCAGCGATTTTCACCAGTGCTGCACTAGCTGGCAACATAAAGTGCAACAAGGGGCAAGGGCACAGACAGCCCACGAGGAGCTGAAACTGTTACTAATCTACACCCTCACCCCACTCATGTGATTTGGCCACTCCAGAAATACCAAGTACAAAGCTACTAATTATGCCAGTGTCTCTCTTAGACTTTTACAAGATTTTTTTTCCTCCTCCAGTTTGCTCCTAACTAGGGAGGAAATTTAAAATTATATCCAAAAATTACCACAAGGATATTACTCTGTATTCCCTGTCATCTGAAAGCATCCTAATTTTTACTTATTAAGTTGGATATCCAAATTGATTCATAAACTTGCCAGAATTAGCTGTCAATTCACTAGAAATTTCTATGCTATAATCATATTAGGAATCTTAGCGTAACCCTACACTGTAAAGTTGTACAGTATTAAAGTTCGTGCCCTAGAATTCAAGATTCAAAGATAGCGTATCAACTTCATGGACAAAAAATGTTGCAAATTTTTCATCACCTGCATTACCATGAAACAAATGCAGAGGTAGTTATCAGAGGCATGCTGACTGTGGAGAAAGATTCATACAGCCTAAAAAGCAAGCGCTCCAGAAAGATTAAGGAAGGGTGGTGATACCCCGAAAAGACCTTTACGAGGTCTATATAAAGACCAGCAAATATAAACTCAAAGATGAGAGACAAAGTAAGGTACAAAATGATCTACAGGGCTTCAACAGAAATAAAGGCATACTTTCTGAAAGTGTGGGGGGAAAAAAAGCAGTAAAATAAAGAACAGTAAGAAAGCCCTTACACTAGAAATGTAGCTGGGTTTGACAAACACACTTGTCCAAACCATGACATTATCTGTTCAGCATGTAAGGTATGGCTCATCACCTGGAACTGTGACCTTACCTTGGCATGAGCAGGCCCTCTTTCATTCAGAAGCTTATACTGGGGTTGAATTCTATTGAAACGGGCTAACTCATTTACCAGACACATTGGAGTTTTCTCTTTGGGGTTTGCCATGTTATCTTGGAGAGGAGCTGTAAATAAAGAGTCTGTAAAGTTTTTGTGGAGAAATGTATTCTTCACAACTTCACAAAGCTTTGCAAAAGCAGCATGCTTAGAAAAGAAAATACTTTGGCTAAAACACAATTTTTGTATATATGCTAAATACAAAGTTTAAATACCATTTATATATTAATCACATGAGAATATGTATTTTACAAAAACAATTTTGATTACATGCAATTAAAAAAGCCCCAAAACTATTCCTTTCCAAAATGTCTTCATGAAAGATGATAGTGCAGGAGAGCATATGCATATTCTATATTTTCTGTGTCACCAAAGTTTACTGTCAGGAGTATACTGGTTCCTGGAATTGACTACTCTTTCAGAATGGTTCTTCCACACTTTGAAGCAGAAGTATGGGTAGCATAAGAGTTATGAGACAAATACAGCAGATGAAACCCTGTGGTCCCCACTTGTTTCTGCCAGCTTCTTCCCACTGTTTTAGACTTTTCTCACAATAATGAAGTCACTCTCAGAGTACTCCCATAGAACACCTCCCCCTTTCAGTATTTTGTTCTGCTTTTTTTTAGACTATTTCATTTTCTGTGGGTTTTTTGCAATTTATTTGTATTTATCCCTAACACACACACATTGTAATTTCTTGCTTAAATTGTTAGGACAAGACTACTGCATTTTATACCAGTTCAGCATAGGAACTACAGCATTTATTAGGCCACAAAGAAAACACCAAATACTGCCAAGCAGTCAGAAGACATTCTGTTCTAGGGAAGAGAAATAAACTTGGAGATCTTCCTGCCCCACTAAAACTTCTCTATAAAAGATACACTCAGAATTTGACAAAATAGACATGTTCTTTTCTGAGCTTTTATATCACTGATCAAAATTTCACTGCAAATCTGAGCTCAATTTAAGAAACTAAACTTAGTAAACAGTTTATTTAACCAAAACACTTTTCTACCTGTCTTTTCTCCTTTATTTTAATCCTCTTTAGGACCTAATTATTATCTTTTTAAATTAACAAGTCATCAAAAAGATGAATTTGAACAGCAAAGAAAATATACCTGGACCAACTTACCTGGTGAGTTGTTTAAAGACGCGGGATCCACAAGGCTGGCAGTAGGACTGCTACAGCTGGCAGCCGGTTCCGAAATGGATCCATTCATTGAGGATGGCAGACTCAGGGTATTTGTAGCTGTAACTGGCAGGGGGAGCACCATAGGGGCCATGGTGGGTCCAGACAGGTTTGCTGTAGTCTGCATTTTAACTTGTGCCATTGCCTGTCTCTGCAATAAACACATTATTATCAGGAGAGCACTTTGCATTTCGAATGTCAAATGACTACAGTGGTATTAGCAACACTCCTTTTTTGCTCCTGGATCTGGGTCACAAAACTGTCCACAGAAGTCATGCCTCTGCAAACATTACTTCCAAATGGATGCACAGAGAAACAGAGTGCAGAGCCAAAGAACATCACTGGAGAAGAACCCTCCTGCCCTGGCTCCAGGTTCTGTTTTTCAATGCTGGGGTCACCCTGCCTGAAATATGGCAGGAGGAATTACTATTCCAGAATAAAGTTCTACACAATTATTCTGCAGATGAGATAAGCACCTGCCAGTATCTTCAAGAAAGGATGTCTCTGCAACCAACTGCCATAGCAAACTTGCAAACTTCTCCCATTGTTTTTCCAGTGAAGTGCACCTAAAGTACTGCATAAGGCCATAAAAGAAAATTCCCTATTTTTTTTGGCCTGTCACCAAACTAAAAAAAGAAAAAAAAAAAAAAAGGAAGAAAACACAAACAAACAAAGGAAAAAAACCCAAAACAACCCTAACACCAAAGATTCAAGTTCTTAAAAAAACCCACTGCTTATTCAGCCAACAGGTGGAGTACTTCAATCCTGGTATAAATTACCAGCAGAGGTACCAGGATTCCCTAAACTAGCCTTAACCCAATGGCAAAAACATTTACCTGGAATATGCCAGGTACTAATTATCTCTTTTCATCTGCCCACATAAGTTTTTTTATTGCCAACACCTGTTCTCAGGCTAGGTCTACATGCATAAACAAACCAGGGTCAGGGCACCACTCCTTCATACTACTCACTGAAAGTATGCTCCTTGGCAAAATTTGGGCTACTGGCTGAAAACTGCTGCTGCAAAAACCACACAGGAGCAGTTCCGAGGCCTGCAGGCATCCCAGGTAATCCACTCAAGTAAGAGAGAAACCAGTCATTGTCAGGCACCTGGGAAAAAGGTTTGTGCTTCTCCTGCTCCATAAGGAGCAGGATGATCCATGTTACTCAGCAGCATGGACTCAGACTGTATTATTGAGGGTTCATACATGTGAGATGATCTGTACAGGGCAGACAGAGAGACAAAACCTGTCAGAGCCAACAAACAGCCTGGGCAACTGGGACTTCTCCCAGCAGCAGCTCTGGTCCTGCTGGCTAAGGCAGAGCAGGGGGCAGCTCTCATCCAGCACAGGCAGCACCCCTTACCACTAACACCTTTGCTCCTCCTGCTGGGGTAATTCTCTCTTCCTATTAAAGAAAAAACAACCCATCCAAAACCTGAAAAACTTTCTAATGAAGGGCTTATTGAAATGAATAAAACTATATAAAAATTTTGATTACCATCAGTATTTTTGCCCCTGCTCCCCACCAATCCATAAAAAATATCCAAATATCTTTACTCGGAGGGACAGTATTGTTAGATCAACATCCATTACACCACGGAGTACAAGTATTTAACACAGTTGCACTAGTATAATGAAAATAATAAATCCTATTACTGTAACTCTGTGCTTTGAAAAAGAGGTTCAGACTGGAATGCCACTTTTATTACTGAGGAAAGACAGATAACTGATTTCAAGCTCTGGAAAGGCAGAAGTAGAAAAAAATCAAAAACTGACATGCAATCATCTGCCCTTTTCATAAGTATCTTCAGTAAAATACTAATGGTGACAGATTTAAAATATGTATATGCAGTTAGCTGAGATACATTCAAATATCTTGTGTTCAAAAAAATATGTACTAAATTCATACTGTAAAAATCCTATCATTTCACAGCAAATGCCCTACAATACAGCAGTATTGTTAGGAAGGCTTAACTTAAAGACTGAGAAGGTGTAGAACTATAGAAGTCTTTGGTATACAACGTGTCTACTTCTGATTTTAAATATATCAGTATGAAAAGGAATTAACTGAAAAAGTTTCTTAACTCTAAACATCAAAGTCAATGACGGCAGAATCGGGCCACATGTTTTACACTTATTTAAAATGAAACCAACATAACATGAAATATGACCACAATAATTGAAGTTTAAGAAACTCACAGTATTTACAGCATTTCAGCTTACAAACATGAGTATGAGAAAGGCATCATTCATATGGTACTGCATAGAATACTACTGAACACCTGGTCTTGAGCCCTGCCAGTTGTGAATTACCACTTCAGCTTCCAGTATTTTAAAAGTTTATTCTTCATGAAAGCAGAACCTACTAATAACCAAATAAAATATTATGTTCTACAGTACTAAAGGGAGAAATTGTGGGGTGGGTCCTTTCCTATTAAGGATAAAAAAAGAAAAATCAGTTTAAGTATAGTATCAAGGAACTGTAAAAATGAACAAGATAAGGTTTAGGGGGAAAAAAAGACACTGAAAGTAAAGTACATAGAAAATTCAATTCTGGAATCAGAATTTATCATAACATATTGGGTGCTGGGTTTTTGAAATATATCTAAAGCTGCAGAACTCCTATAAGAAACTGTAACTATTTTGTAAATTAATCTGTATAAGCAAAGATGCCCAGGCAGTAATATAATCTTAGGGACTAACTCTTAAGCAGATGAGATATGGAGATAATAAATTTGTAATCAGTTCTAAAAATCCACTAGTAGAGAGAGACAAGAGAAAGAATACAGTTGGTATAGTGATGGCATATCATTTGCACACTACCAGGCAGCCAATCTTCAATGCCATGACAAAAGGTGACAAAAACTCTATGTTCCACTTTTTCTTTACATTTTTTACATATATACACCAGTGTCCTACTATTTTTTAAGCAGTCAAGCAAAAACATTTGGGACCTTCCAGCAACAAGCACAAACATTATAAAATACACTGCTACCAGCAATGTAGGACTTGGGGGAGAGAGATTTCACTCAGCTGGTCAGAGATGAAATGCAGTTACATAATCAAAATATTTTTAAATCTTCTACGAGGATATTTTTGAAAAATCTGGCATATACAAAAGGGATGGTTCATTTAGGATACTAAGATTACAATTAGAAAAGTCCCCACACCCCATTTCAGGCGGCCAACCCAACTCATACCTAGGAAATTCCTACACCCGAGTGTCTCCAGAAAAGTTTCCTTTCAAGTTCAGCAGTGGTCATGGACACCTGCACCTCTCAGAGAAAGTTGGACTGCAGAGCTGTGCCTCCCAGCTTTGTGTTTTTACTCAGCTGCCACACCAAGACACGAGAGAAATGATATTTCTTAATGCTTTAATCACGCACGTCTCTCCAGTCCAAGTCTGCAAGCTGCAGTGCTGCCGTTTTTCTAAGGCTACGCTCCAGGGCTTATGGCGCCTTACGAGATGCTGCAATGGTTTCTCTTCGTCGTCTCACCCACACAGATGCAGTAGAAATGCAACAGCAAACACATAAAGGGATGCAAATATACTGGAACTGCATTTTACTTCACTTCCCCTTTTGAGCATTTAGTATGTAGGCAACTACACAGGTTTCATTAAACAGTTGGTATTGACTTTCTTATTAAACCATGTGCAAGCTGTGAATTTTCCTGACAAAATAAAAATGACCAAACCAAAACAAACTCACACTAAAAAACCAACAAAACAAAACTCTTCCCATTTTAAAGTGAAAATATTGCTGCAAAATACTCCATTCAATTTTTTTATATATCAGGAAATACAACGTTGTTGTGGGTTGACCATGTCTGTATACCAGGTGACCACAAAAGCTGCTCTATTACTCACTACCTCAGCTGGACAGGGGAGAGAAAATATAACTAAAGACTTGTGGGTTTAGACAAGTGCATGGAAAGATCACTCACAAGTTACTGTCACATGCAGAAACAACTCGACTTGAGGAGATTAAATTAATTTATTATCAATCAAATCAGAGTAGGAAAACAAGAAATAAAAACTAATCTTAAGAACACTTTCCTCCCACCGATCCTTTCTTCTCAGGCTTAACTTCACTGCTAAATTCTCTACCTCTTCCCCAGAAAGTGACCCAGAGGGATGATGAATGGGGGTTACAGTCAGTTCATCACATGTTGTCTCTGTCACTCCACCCTGCAAAGGGGAAGACTCCTGATATTCTTCCCCTGCTCCAGCATGGGGGCCCTCCCAGAGGTGACAGTCCATCACAAATTTCTTCAACATGAGTCCTTCACACCAGCTGCAATTCTTCCTGAACTGTTCCAGTGTGGATCCCTTCCACAGGGTGGCATCCTTCAAGAACAGAATGCTCCAGCATGGGCCTCCCACAGGGTCACAAGTCACGCCAGTAAATCTGCTCCAGCGTGAACTCCTCTGTCTCTCCATGGGGCCACGGATCCTGTGGGTCTCCTCCATGGGCTGCAGGTGGGTGTCTGCTCCACTCTGGTCCTCCATGGGCTGCAGGGGCACAGCTGTTTCACCATGGGCAGCAGAGGAGTCTGCTCTGGCGCCTAGAGCACCTCCTCCCCCTTCTGCACTGACCTTGGTGTCTGCAGAGTTGTTTCTCTCACATATTCTCACTCCTCTCCTCTCTCACTGCACTTTCTGTTGTGCAGAAACTTTTCCTGCTTCTTAAATCTGTTATCCCAGAGACACTACCAACAACACTGACGGGCTCAGCCTTGGCTGGCAACAGATTCACCTCAGAGCCAGCTGGCATTGGCTCCATCGGACAGAAGTGAAACTTCTGGCAACTTCTCACAGAAGCCACCCCTGTAGCTCCCCTGTTACCAAAACGTGGCCATGCAAACTCACTAGAAAATATTTAGTTACATTTACAGATGCAGAATACTTTTACAAACTGTGAATACACTTGTATCCTGCTAAAAGCACCATGCAGCATAAAGAGTTAGTTAATGCTTTTTCTGATTATTATTACTTTTTGTATTTTTCTGGAATCACTTTATAGCCTTAGATCTTGTGACATAAAATATGAATTAAATGCTCAGGTGAAATGATTCTTAGACAATGTCACAGTAATTGAATAAATAAAGACAGATAAAGTAGATGAAACACCATGAAAGGCAGGAAGCATGGACAATGAGTTTTCAAACCAAAGAAACTTGGACAATGTGGGAAAATTCAAAAAGCAGTATCAGAAAGACAAGTTATATGAACAACCAACAGATAGAGAAACTAATGACCTGAACAGTCAAAACAGAAGGCTGGAGTTCATGTGTGCAGCAAGTGAAAATGCACATATGCAGTAGAGTTGTCACACTGCTCTGTCATACAATCCAGAGTACCAAATCTGATCTGTGCACAAGTATGTAATGGTGGCACATACTACATTCTTCTGAAGGGCTTTGCAAAGGGTACAGCTGAGGGCCAGCCACTGCTGAGCAAGAAAAAGTTCTTGACATATCTTGTGTTTTATATAACCAAGAGTTCTGCCTATACTTTCTAATCAGTGTCCATTTTTCACAACAGTATTACATTAATGATCCCAGACCCTTTTCTGCAGAACTGCTGCTACCCAGTGAGTTCTAGCCTGTACACTCTTTGTGAATCTGTTTCTGAGCTAATGAGACTCTGTTCTTGTCTGCCTTGGATTTTCTTATTAAAAAAACCCAACAAAACAGAAAAAAAAGAAAAAGACAATAATTTATTTTTTTCAAGAACACATCGAATTTTAATTCTAATTCTAAAATATTTGCAAGTCTCCTCTAAGCCTGCTTCATAGCATCTACAAATTTAATAAATGTACTGTTTCACCCACATCATTAATGAAAATATTGAAAGGTACAGAACAGCAATGCAATAGACTGGGGGCAGTGTCTAAGCAGGCAGCATCTCAAAGGGATTTTTCAGACCAACTCCCATTTTGGTTAGAAGTTTGTTAATGTGATTCTTCTGTGAAAGCCCCAAGTCACAGAACTCTAATAGTTAACAACTTTCTAACTAAGAAGGGTTAGGTTTTAGTTTCAGCCTTAAAATTCTATTAAATGCTCTGTTCTCCTTCTATTCTCCTGATATTCATTCATTCATTCATTCAATCACACAAAAGCACACAAAACTGCCTAAAGGTAAAACATATTTCTGGTGTGACATTTCTCACATTTACAGGAAAAATTTCTACATTTGTGGACATTATTACAAAAAGTACTATAGAAGTCCTAAACCTTATGTAATTTCTTTTTACTGTGTTATATCTAGCAGCTTCTTTGGGGTTGACAAAAACCACACCGCTCTGCATTATCTTCAGAGCAGCTTAATTAGAAATTTTGTCTTCTAAAACCAAGTAATGAGATGGCCACACAGTAGCAGTTTAGCAAGAGTATGACTTAAAGCAACAATCAGCAGATGTTTATCTGGACTTCTTAGCAAAATTTATCTTATTTATACATTTTAAATGGCAAAAACTAAAACACTAGGCATGAAGTTGCACAGGTTTCTCTGTTTTTTAAAGCACATACTTTTCTATGTTACTGCTGGTCCCCACTGTTTGTCCTTCCCATTTGCTCCTCCATCAGTTTCGTTGCTTTTTGCCTTATGAGGAGTGGTTTGCCAACAGCCAAACTGACCTAATGACTTGCTGCCATAGCAAGGGACAATCCCATGTCCTCTCTTCCCTGCAGCAAAAAGCCAACACTTTCTGTCCATCTCACTCATCTGACTGAACCAGTTCACGTGGCAGGTAAGGAGAAAGAATCAGAGGACCATGTGTGTCTGTACAAGGAGGGCCACAAACTCCTGACCTGGAGTGGGTGCAAGGAATTAGCCCTTTCAACTCCTATTCATTCATTTAGCTTTGCTGTCAAGCCATACACTGAAGTTCATCTCCTTCACACTGTTCCTCGCAAAGCCTGTGATCTCATCCCTGATGATTACATCTTCAGAAACCTGTGGCCTGGTTTCTTTTTTTTACTGTGCCTTACAGTAGAGAATCTTAGTTTCAATAGATATAAAAACATAGCTACCAGCTAATATCATGCCTTAAAAGCATTTCATTTTGCAGAAGTATAAGATGAGTGGGGGAGGAATCACTAACTCTTTTATTTTCATTGTTTTATTTTCCAAGAAACACAGAATATTAGGGACTAATACTCAAAATTTAAGGAGCTGCAAGGCTTACAAAAAAGTTCCCCTTCTTGCTCAGGGTTAACCCCAGTCCCTGAAGCCTAAATACTACAGTTCCTTACAATTTATTTCCTCTGCTCTTGGACTGGAGCAGAAAAGGGTTGTAGATAAAGCCCCAGGAAAGCAAGAAAGGGCCAAGCAGCTGCAGTGAACACCAGGTCACAACATCAAATCCCATCACACTTTCAGATATTATCACCCATGCAGGACTATCCTGTGCCAAATCTCATGTACAATCAGTAAGAACTTTCCTGAGGGAAGGAGGGAAGGCATTTTTGGAAGAAAAAATCAAGTAGGAAATAGCCTAAAAATCTGCAATCATATATTTCAACTACTTCTTCAAACAGCAGTCAGCTCAATCTCCTTTTTGAATTACTACACAGAACAGGCACATTAAAACAATATAAAAGGACTTAAAACTCAGAAAACTGAGGTAGAAACTGCTTCATCTTGCACACTTCTTTCATCATGAAACCATATCAGTTCCCTAATTTCCAATACAATGTTAATCCAATTTGCTACGAGAAGCATGCAAGGCTCTAAATCAATGACCACATTACCATTATCACAGAATCACATTATGTGGGAGTACACATTATTTATATCTGCCATTGATTCAATCCTTCTCTAACAACTCACTTTAAAATTGTTTCATGTAAATTTGAAAAGAAAAGTAAAAAACCCAAACCAGACAAATAAAGCAGCTAATTATGGAATCAAAGACTAAACCTAAAGAATTTCTCAATCAACAAAATGGCCAAAGGTGAGGACTTTGCTACCGTTTAATTATGATGTGATAGCAAGAGGGCAAGAACAGAAGTCTCACCCTGCAATCAAGACTGGATTTATACAACTTGAAATACATAGAATATGTCACAGAGTAAATACAATAAGCAAACATTTATGATGTAGTAAATTGCTTAAACCACTACAGCAAAAGTCAAGAAGCTAATAGGAAAAACTGGTGATCTACAAAGTCATCTACGTGCACAGTACCTCTCACACCAGCAGAGTCACCTGTATCATATGGCACTGCTGTACAGTGTGATATGAGGATTCAGATAAGCATTAAAGACATCTATAATTCAGGTTTACAAATATAAGCAAGGTGTCTACTTTGTCGCTGGAGTCAAGGAAATACAGCATGGTATTTCCATGGTTTACCAGAGTGTATTGGGTTTGTACAGCCAAGCTTTGGCAGCAGGGGGTTACAGGGGTGTGGCTCCTGTGACAACCTGCCAGAAGCTTCCTCTGGGTGCAGCAGAGCCAATCCCTGACAGCTCCAAAGATGGAAGTGCTGCTGGTCAAGGCTGGGCCAATTAGAAATGGTGGTAATGCTTCCAACATATTAAGGGAGAAGAACAAAAAGTTCTTACATAGTTGTAATTGTAGGCAGAGAAGAGTGGCGTGGGAGTATGTGAGAGTAGCAAGTGTGCAGACACCAAGGTCAGTGCAGAAGGAGGGGCAGGAGGTGCTCCAGGCACCAGAGCTGGGATTCCCCTGCAGCCTGTGGTGATGGCCATGGTGAAGCAGCTGTGCCCCTGCAGCCCATGAAGGTCCATGGGGATGAAGAGATCCACGTGCAGCCTGTGGAGCAGCCCCATGCCAGAGCAGGTGGGTGCCTGAGAGGAGGCTGTGAGCCCATGGGAGACCTGTGGAGAGAGGGGCCCTGCTCCTGTACTGGAGCAGCCTGTCCTTGAAGGACTGCACTCCGTGGAAGAGTGACCCATGGTGCAGCAGTCTGGGGAAGACTGTTGCCCGTGGGATGGACTCAGGTTGGAGAAGCTCATGGAGAACTATGTCCTGTGGGAGGGATCCCATGGCACAGCAGGGGAAGGACTCCTCTCCCTGAGCAGCAGAAGAAAAAGCATGCGATGAACTGACCACAACTCACATTCCCTGTCTCCCTCTGCTGCTGGGGGAGAAAGTAGAGCTGGGAAGGAGAGAGGGGTAGGAAGAAGGTGTTTCTAAGGTTTTATTTCACTTCTCATTATCCTGCTCTGATGCTGTTAGTAATAAATTCAATTAATATCTCTAATTTGAGCCTGTTTTGCCCATAATGGTATTTGGTGACTGATCTCTCCCAGTCCTTAACCCAGCTCATGAACCTTTTGTTATACTTCTTCTCCCCTGTCCAGCTGTGGAGGAGAGTGAGAGAGCAGCTTTGGTGGGTGCCTGGTGCCCAGCCAGGATCAATCCACTACAGTCTTCTAAAGACCAATACACAATGACAGCTGAGATGTCCTGAGATACCACATTTGGATACCTGCCTATTCCATCAGCTGCTGCTCCAGGAAGCAGACATCCTCTCTGAAGATCCATGCCACATCTGACACTGCATGTGGCATGCAGTTCAGAGAAACCCTCACATGAAGAGGCAATGAAATAGCAATAACGTATGTGTATAAAGAAACCACCCATCAGCAGAGCCTGCAGACCCAGGGAGTTATTCAAGGTGATCAACAAGCAGGCTTCTAATTTAGGATTAGCTAACCACACAGCTGGGTGGCAGCTGAGAAGCAGACAGGGTAACTTAGTGTCTCAAACTGCACAAGATGCCAACTTGTGCAACAGGCAACTGAATCCTACCCAAAGTCTACTGCCAAACTTGTCTTCAACAAGTAAGTGATCATGGATGTTACTAAAACTAACAGACACGATTACAGAAGTAAATAAGCTCCCTTTCAGAGAGATTCCTCACCTAAAATACTTGCCTAAGACACGTCTTTTTGTTAGGAATGATGGAAAATGGAGGGGTTAGGGCACTGACTGCAATTGTGCACATTTGCACGAGCAAGAGTCTAAAAACTTGTAACAAGGGAAACTTAACAGAAAGTGGAGCATACTGACAGGCAGGAATGCAACTCTTCCCTTGCTTCCCTGGCAACAATGAGACATGAAAAAGCTGAGAAAAGAGCAACTCAGGCCACAGTGCATCTTACTGTGTACAGGAAAACTAACGACCCCAGATGGTACACGTGGCTAATTTTCTAACAGAGAAATCAGTCAGGTCCTGTGTATACTAGACAGCCACTTGAAGACTCAAGTAGAGATTTCCTAGATAGACATGAAACAGAGGTCCTAAGTAGAGAAACTTAACTAATATTCATCTAGAAATATGATGGGAAAAAAATAATTGCTATTCTGTACTAAAATGGTAAGGGAGATCAATCAGATTATCAACTTGAAGATTTCAATGCCAGAAGAAAATGAAAACATAAAGAAAGCCAATCTGTTGCATCAGAAACTGAGACAGTTTGGCATCTCAAAACATTTCAGTCTGTTTATAACCCAAAGCCCAGGGGGATAAAATCAGTCTGGTTTATATAAATGTTTGCTACCTTAAGATAATCTCATCAGAAAGTCTCTCTCAATTTATTGTTCCTGTCCAGAGAACAGACAAGATAGTATAAAAGCCATGGAAATTTCCAACAGCCAGAACAAGCTAATCCAGTTCTCACAGTGCCACAAATTTTAAGCCCAGAAAAGTCTCTGAACCATCCAGACAGAATATTGGTTCAGACACAGTCATCAGTTCGACCCAGCCAAGATACCCTGAATTACTACAGAGAAGAAAATGTGAAACTCCTTCATGAAACAGCAAGGTCAGGGAGGCCCTCTTCATCCAAAACTCATAATGGTTTGAGGTAGATCCCAAAAACTAGCTTATAGGTGGCTATAGTGCCTTCCAGATCAGAGGCAGGACACACATACCACCCAACACCAGAGGTAATATCCTTTTTGTATTTGCTTACTGCACCTGAGAGCAAGCACTAGCCCAAAGCACAAGAGTCAGTACCGCAACTCTTCAGCTCTCTCCCTTACACTGACTACAAACTACTTATGCCTTCTTGAAAACTGTAAACTTGTATCTCCCCCAGACACTCTGTGATACATGGTCGCATTTGTAACACTTCTTAAAAGATACAGGTAACCCACATTCACCTTCCATTAAACAAAAATGAGTTAGTCAGCTTTCCTGAAGAAAAATAGCTCCATAGAAGGGAAGCCTAAGCCACTACTTTAATAATCAATCATCAGCTTAAAAGTGGAGAAGGAGATTAAGTAAATGAAAAAAATATGACTCAACTTGACACTTGATGCTATAGACTCATTTATTCCAAAGCTGTAATTGGTTCCTTATTTGTGATATTGGAGTCTAATCTGAGGTGCTTCCAAGAATCTAGTTTCTGATTTAGTTAGTATTTTGAAATTTCCTCATACATATTTCTAAAAGCTGCACTTTTTTCTCAATTTATGCTAAAAAGTAGTAGTTACATTCCCAAGAGCTCCAATAAGCTTTGACTGATTTTAAATTACAAAATACTCTTTCTCTAAGTAAAACATCCCTCCAACTGTTACTTTGTTCTGAAACAGGCAAAAATTCCTTCTTGACTTCAATCCCTAACTAGAAATTGAATTTCATTAATGGAATTCAGAAAACCATCTCAGTTTCCCTTGACTGACTATGACAAACTATTTCTCATGCAATCTGAAGTAGGAAATTCGGTGAAGTAGCAGAAACATGCCTTTCTCCTTGAAAAGAAGTTACACCTACTGCTACCAGCCCCTCCTCACACTGTAGTCAGTTCCCTGTAATTAACAGCTACAAGATCCTCAGAGAAGGTGGTTTCAGTGGACAAAGCAACAGGTGTTGCACTCTATCGTTAGAAGTAGATGAAATTCTGGTTTGTGTGCCTTGTTTTGTTCTCCATGAGTGTATTTAAACAAAAACACTGTATTTGACAGCTAAAGATGAATGCCCACATTGAAGTCTCACACAGCTTCCAAGAAGTTGCAGCTCCCAGAAACAGCTGGGGTCAAATTGCCACCTTCTGTTCATGAAACATTCCCGGAGTTCCCCTTTCTCTCAACTCTTCCACACACAGTTTTTGAATTGCTTGGATACAAGATAATGTTGACATACAGTTCATACAGAGACCAGCCCCCTGCTCACTGAGGGACAGGACTGGGCCGCTGCTCCCAGGCACAGAGAACTTTGAGAGATCAGGAGTTCTGCATTGATTTGACAGAGCCTCCTCCCTATTTTAAGCACAGATCTCCTCAGTCAATGAATAAAAGTAAAATAATTCCTGAGTATTGGATCAGGCCTACCAAGTGCTCTGACTGAAGATAAGCACAAAATCTAAGTTTTCAGCTGGAGAAAATTAGGCTTAAAGATGCTGTGTTTGGAAGCAAGGTCTAGAAATGTTGCAAAATTTATGACAGGGGTCTGGCTCAACAACAGTGGAAATAGAGCCCAAAAATTAAGGAAGTGGACAAATCATACACAGACTATGGTGACATGGGGCATCTAACACAGGACTCCAATAAAGATGGGAAGAAACATGTATCTGGGGGAGTTTAACAGAAAACCAAAGGAGCTAACAGATCCAGTCACATGCAGCAAACAGCTACCAAAGACTCCTCAAACATCCTGAGAATGAAAAGAATCATCAACAACCCAGCAAACTGCACCAGAACAGTAACAGCCTATTGATTCCTTGTCCAAACCCTTACTTTGGACAGAAATTATCAAGTTGCACAATGAAGCATAGTCAAATAAATTCCTTACATTTGGAAGAAACTACAGATTATAAAAGATTTTGACAATCCCGGAGGAGGAAGGGAATCCTAGTGGAAAAAAAATTCCTAGTGGCATGCCTAACAGATCCTCTCAGCATTAGCAAAGGCAGAGAACACTGAAGAAGAAGGGGATACATGATCAATGCTAAACATTAGCTGAACACCATAAACCTGCCATTCATCCACCTACAGCACAGCAGCTACACAAACTGGCAGGGTGGAGAAAGGTTATTGCTGGAGTTCAATCAGCAAGGAGGATACTAAAGTAACAACAAGAGAAAGGAAGAGTGCTGGTAAAAAGACATTTGGTTCAAATTGAACACACTGTGAGGGCACAGAACCACCACAACAAAACCAGACTTTTTCCTTCAACTTATGTACTAGTGTTTAAGAGCACTAAGTAGGATACATCATAAAATAGCATATAAGAGACCTTCATCTATACAGTTGATGATTCAGAATAATTTGATTCCTCAGATCAAAGGAAGTTATAAGCATAATTACTACAGGAAAAAAAATGTAAACAAACTGAATTAAAATTTGGAATTGTCTCAAGTATTTTTATGCAGATAAAGTCAGAAATAAAACAAAGGATAACTCAGGCTTAAAGTGCAAGCTCATGCACTGGTAACATGAAATGATTCAAAATACTAGGAAAGAATACCTGGAATTTAGTAAAAGCAAGAAGTAAGTTTGCATTTATTAGGAATGGCAACACTAACATCATAGGCTCACAACCCCCTAGAGAATGGATGGTGGATGATGTTCTGATGTTCTTCAAACGAATGTCCTTCTTAGCACTTACTGTACTTTCAGGGCTCCAGGGCCATTAGACTCAGCAGGGTAAAGTTAGCTTTTGTGACTCTAGAACCACCCTAAACTAGTGTAAAAGAACAAACTTGCTTTTGAACTTGCAGGGAGCTAACACTTCTGTTTGCTACTAAGACTCCTGCTCTTTACCTTCCAAATCAAAATCAAAAAGGGAAACAGGACCTCACTTTCTAGGATCTCCAAAAGAACATATACTATTAGGCTACAAACATATGCCTAATACTGTCTAACTCCCTGCAGAAATGGATGTTCCTTGTTAATGAAGGGTCTTGCTCTTAGCCCAAGGGTCATCCTAAGTCTGTCTAGGTTGCAATGACACACAGCAGAAGCTTAAGGAGAAGTGCCAGCCTCAGAGCTGTAGAGCAGATCTGCAATCCAGCACAACAGCAAAGACACCACATTCAAAAAAGAGAGTAGGCCCTGGAACTAGAACTGCCTCAGCTAACCCTGCTCACCTGCAGTGCTCTGTCCTGCCCTATCTTGGGGATATATCAGGTATATTTGTCTGACAGTAGCTATGTCTCCCATGCTCCTGTCAGCTGTAAGATACCTGAGCAAAGGTAAACAGTACCAGTATTTGCAATGACAGCGCAAATAAAAACACTTCTTTATGGTGTTAATGTCAAAATTCTTAGTGAGCATGGGATTGGTTTAACAACTTTGAAAAGATTCAAATTACTACTGTGTTCAAGAAAAGAAATTATTTCAAATCCAGGATGGGCAAGTTGATGTTTGCATTTCTTTTAAAATACTTTAAATACATCTAATAACTTAAGTTGCACCAGCTACAGCAGCCTTTGCTCTCATACCTACCTGTGTGTTACAAAGTATCAAGGGCTGCAGTGAGATTTGAGGAGAACCAAAAAGCAGATAAAGTTTTACAGGCAGCTTAATGGCTGCGTGAGAAAAGGCCTCCAAAGCCATCTCCTCTGCTGAACTGCCTCTGACAGCAATTTGTGGAATGGCCAGTTTCAAAAGAACCTTGTAATGTAACAGCTGAAGAATTTAATTAAATATTAAATTCTTCTTCTGGGACTTGGCAAATACTCATTGTTGCCTGGATGTCCAGATTCAGAATGTCCACATAAATGGCAACGCCATCAAGTCTGTGGAAAGAGGATTCGGTCCTGGCACCTTCAGTGACTTTTCATTTGCCTAAGGCTCTAAGTAATAAAAATTGGCCAGCTGAAAAGGGGTGAAGAAAAGATGATGTGGGCCAGTGTCCCCTCTGAAAAGGTCAAATCCCATATTTAACCCAGTGGATTCAGCTAACAGAGAATATTGAGAGATGCCTCTGAAAAAACAGGGAGAGCTTTACCTGCTCCTGATCCAGGACAAGCTCCTCATTCCCCTTCACAGAGATGAGACAGCCTTAGCTGCCATGCAGAAGCTGGACACTCATTTAATACAACACTAGTAAGTGTCTTGCAGAAGGGTTTTCGAGAAAATCCCTCTGGAGTCATTCATTACAATTCCCAGGCCCTAAACAGGTACAAAAGGAATGTCTCTTGGATGTATACTCTTATGCAAAATATCCCTTTGAATGGACATTGCCATCACAGATGAAACACAATCCAAAGCAGGCAGGTTTAAATACTATCACAGACACAAGCCTGAAACAAAAGGCAGAAAAAATATTTTCCACAATGTGGAAAGACAAAAGCAACATAGTATCCAGGTCTGAAGAAGGACCAGCAGAAGGGGAAAAAAGTAAAACAAACAAACCACCAAACAGTTCACAAGAAATTTTAGATGGTTTCTTGTTCTTACCTTGTCTAACAAAGCCAAAGCTACCACAGAGTGTTATTTCATTATTATTTTATTTGTATCAGAACAACTGGGTAAGCTTTTAAGTGACCCAGCATTGCTCTCTACCAGGCCTGCGTTTCCACCTTAGGAACAATGTTATCTTGATTTCAGCCTTCAAAATGTATCAGTTGCATGGATGTGTCGTCTGGGTGACATGGAAAAAGTTCTTTATCACTTGCAGACAGATTTTATCCAGAAAATTCCAGTTATTGACATCAATCTGCACATTCAGGATACTGATATTTCCTTATATTTGTAAAATACTGCTTTTTTAAACTGGGGTCATTGTAGGAGAAACCTACAGGTAGGGGACCACAAATACCTAACTGGTGCAAAAAATAAGAAACTAATGCTAGCAATAGCAACAAAAATTCGGTTACTCCTCTCTTTTCTTGATCCAACAGGTGACCATTTTCATTGCAAAAAGCTTTTCAAGGAAATCTGGTCTACACTTAAAAACGTTTCCTTCAGCCTGGAGGCAGAAACTCCTCAAAGCTGGCAAGCAGCGAAACTGGAAGTGGGACCACTGTGATCCTTCGGAAGTTTTCAGAAGATGAGACTGTAAAAACCCCCTTCAAGTGAGCATGTGCTACTATGGTAAAAATCTTAGTAAGCTGACTTCTCCCAGAATCTAAGGTTAGCAGGTTAACCCATATTTGACACAATAATTGGCTGCTGGCTATACCCAGGGATCTCCATAAACACCAACAGGGATCTGAGCTCAAAGTCTGAGTTCTAACCAGTCTAAAAAGTGCCCCCTCCCATTATTTTAATGATGACTAAATTAGAAGATTATGGGGATACAGAAGTATAGTAGAGTCACAATATTAGTAATTAAATATGAAAAAAATGCTATTTAGCAGGAAAAATTTAAATTTCATAATTTGATTTTATTTGGTTAAATATAAATAAATTTGTAACATTCTAGTGATGTACTGTATAGATGTATAGTTGACTAAAGCAAATGCAAAGATGGACTATGACACAGTATGACACATTTCATTACTGGAAAACACTCCAAAAACTACCAGTTTAACAAAAAAGACCCACAAAACAAAACCCAGATCACAAAACACTTGCTCTTGAGATGAAGTATGAACAAACTTTAGCGGTTACAGACATAGATGTGATTTTAGTGTTACACTACCACAGATGGCTTTTCAAAATTCATTTTTACATTAGGAGTTGTGACAAGCAATTTTTTTATTCTAAATATTTTTCCAGAACGCCTGAGAAGCCATCTCTCAGATTCTTACTGAACTCTTGATCTTTTAATGCAAACACACTTCGGATAATGGTGATCGTGACTCAGTGCTGACAATGAGCAGACCCCTTAAATGCAGAGCCCTTGACTTTTTATACATATACATATATATATATATATAAACTATATATGTGTGTTAACTACACTACACACAGGTTCCATTTCCTCTCTTCACAGAGTTTGTCATGCACTCCCACCAATTTAATTCCCCCTCTTTTACTATCCTTTCCTTCCTGAGCAAAACTGCCAGCCCAATTCCCTGACCTGCCTCCGCAGGACCTTTGCCTTGTGCTCCTTATGCTCCTCAACCAAATGGAATCTGGTTTTCTTTCCCTTCTTCTTTTCAGAGGAGAGAGAATTCAAGAACTATTGTGAAAAATACAGGCTATGTGTGATCCAAGTATTAGAAATGCAAAATAGTATGTTCTGGCAAAAGACAGGCCTCTTTTCCTACAGATTTTGCTGTTGGTGATAGGAAGTATATGTAAGCAGTGGAAGGAAAAGTGAAGCTCTGGTGGCTCATTAACAGAAGTTCTGTTGTTTCAGTTATGCTGAAAAAATGCAGTGTCAGATCCTTCCCCACCACATCAGTGATACCCACATGAGGAAACAGATACTTCACACTCCAATCAGAAAAAATCTGTGCCCATATCTATCAAATATACACCCAAAAAATAGCACTAAAACCTACACACATCCTTTATAAGGCCAGCTCTCCAATGGAATGATATCATAAGAAGATGTATTCTGGGGTGAAGGACTGGACATAATGGGAGTTTTTCAGTGTTTTCAAAGATTGACAAATCAATAGCCACGTATTTTGGGTAGGTCAAAAAAAACTGCCGAGATAGAGCATGACAGGTGCACCTTTCCTAATGGCTACAGACCCAGTCTTGGAATCAGAGGATCTGCTTCACTATGGCTGGTTGCCTAACCTTCCCAAGGTCATTTTTCATGACACTTTACAAATAAAACACATAGTATTCGACTTGCTTCCTACAGTCACACCAATGTAAACCACAGTTAGAGGGAACTTAAGTTTACAAAACCGTGGAGGAAAATCAAACTTGATCTTTGCCCCTAAAGAAGAGGCTGATGGTGTTAAATGCCTATTTATACTTGGTCCAGTCATTAAAACACCTCTGATCAGGTTCTTCTGCAAGTAAAATTAGGAAGTTTCTTTACAATCTACTATCTTAAATCAGAATTTAAGATTAGTCAAATTTATAATTATTTTGATGTAATTTTGAGGGAACAAGGTAGGTTGAGTTGGCAATAAAGACTCTGGCCTCCAGGCTGAGCAGCCTGAGCAGAACCCAAGCTGAACAACATTGCTGAAAAGTTGCCTGCAAAGACAAGAAAATCTGAACTG
Organism: Notiomystis cincta; assembly: GCA_013398075.1. Classification (NCBI taxonomy): domain Eukaryota; kingdom Metazoa; phylum Chordata; class Aves; order Passeriformes; family Notiomystidae; genus Notiomystis; species Notiomystis cincta. Next base: position 47,332 of record VZRX01011560.1, on the reverse strand, counting down.
TCCCTACCCTTCAAAAACTACAAACAAGCAGACAGCCTCAATCCTGTTCCCAGCTGGCAGCAATAGGAATCTTCGCAAAGACTGGCAGGAGCAAAATCTCTCTCTCTCTGAGTTTTTCTAGGTCAAAGCTAAGTTCCAGCAACTGGAAATCAGTACTGGAAATCTTACACTGCTGCTGACTTTCTAGAAAAAAAAAAAAGATTTCATTCAGAAATCTGTCAGCCTGGCACTGTTTATATAAGCAGTAAAGTCACAACAAAGCCTATACAGAACCTCCCTGTAGTTAGCAAACGGCTTAAATGCATTAGTGTTACTTCACTGGTGTAGACTGCTAACCCGGAGTTACCACACAACCCAGGAAGACCTTACTCCTGTGCAGCTCAATGCCACTGGTGAATGTGACATACAGCAATGTCTGCTCCCTGACAGAAGCACAGTTCAACCACCCCGAGCTATGGCAGAGCAAACAGCCTTACTTGTGCCTTGCAACACTGCAGTTACTCACACACATCCTTCAGTACTGTTCAAGACAGTATTTCGTGCAAAGAGAGGGGTTACAACAGCAGCACTTTATCTACTCTTTTGTACAGCATAAACTTTTTTTTAGTACCACGGTAGTTGCACAGGGAGCATTCCATGCATGGCTTGAGAAGCTCACGTCTTAGTATTCACAGAAACAGCCTGCTGGCCGTAAGGCAACACCAGCCACATACACTGCAGGGAAATGTTTTGCTTGGGTATCGCTGACTTGTCAGGTGGGACTCTGAGCACTACAAGGCAAACAGCTTTGCTTCGGGATTCAGCCTCACAGCTAACCCCAAGCAGCCCACACTTCCCCAGGAGAGCATGGCTGTGACTTCCAGGCCTGGCTGTGATCAAGATGAACTTTTTCCCACCAGACATCTAAACACTGGGCAAATGCCAGCCCATGAGAAGCCTAGACTAGGCAACTTTACAGCAGCGTCTCTCCGGGTCCCACCTCAACGACGGCCCCCAAAACCTCGTGCTGGGCGAAGGCCGGTAAACGGCTCCACTGCCCATCGCTGTAAGGGATGCTGACATCCATTTTGGGAGTGGGAGAGCCCAGCACTGAGGGCAAAGTTTGGGGCCCTGTCCGAAGTTCGGGGGCAGCGCAAGACGTGCACGGAGAGGGCTGACTAACACACACGTACGAGCACACGGCGGCTGAGCCGTGAGGTCCGCGCCGCTGCCCGGGCGAGCAGCGCCGGGTGCCGGGCGCCCCCCGCCCCGCAGGCGGCGGAGCGGCCACTGTGCGCC